>CAJNIZ010002481.1:89030-111618 GCA_905231905.1 Symbiodinium pilosum
CCCTAAACCCTAAATCCTAAAGCAGTTATAAAGAGCCTGGGACTCCTCCCTTCTGGGCCCCTAACGTCGCGCTGGCGAAGCGAAGCTCAGGGAGGGGCTGACCGCGCCCCCGGGCCTCCCCACACTCCCTTAAAGGGTTGTAAGGGGCTATAGTATACCTGGATCCAATCTATAAGATCATGGCCTTTTTTATAAAGTTAAAGGTTTTGGGTGACTGTTTTCAAGGATTTTGGGCCATTAATGTTTCCTAGTTTTGAAAATTACTTCTTCCTGATTTTAAGGCGCAGGTAGTACTTTGAGGGGCCCAGTAGATAGAATTACAAAGCCAGACCTTATAAAAACCTTTTATGTTGGGCGTTGGGTTTTGAAACAGTGTATCCATTTGGCCAATGTGGAATTGGAGTTCACTTAAGATGGTCAACCCTAAGCCCTGAAGGTGCCTTCGTTCAAAGCTCAGTGCAGCATGCAGGTCCAAGTACTTACAGCTTGGCCTGGAGGCTTTGTCGGTGCAACTTCCGGTTGGCCAGCTCACTAGCCTGCTCGACGTGCTTGCGCTTCTTCAGAAGTTGACGCACGACAGCCCACTTATCAGGTAGGCCCACTTCAGGGTCGCTGCCGTTGGCAAAGCAAACAATGAGATGCTCTCTCCTCAGGCGACCAGTGAAAGGCAAGCGATCGATCGAAGAGCTTGTGGAACTTGCATGCCAGCTCTCTCACCACGTCGCGTCTCTTGGCCGGGACGATTCAAACACATCCTTTTTTTGGCCACGTGGACTCTTAGGGGTTCCTGAAGGGTTTATGGAGCTAGCTTGGTCTCTCACACCTATGTTTCGACTCGGGTTTGCAGTAATAGTAGATGAAGAACATCTGGGGGTATGTAGGGCACCTCCTGATTTCCATATTATCCTAGAGGTAAGCTTTCTCGAGGTTCCCGGGCCCTTTTGAAGCTCCGCGTGCTGGGAGATTGCGCTTATGAGGCGAATTATCGGAGAGTCTTTTAGTGTTCTGAATCCCCTCCGCTTCAAGCCCACTAAGCCGCGCTTTGAAGACGACCCACGTTCCTAAAACAAGCCCTAGTCCCAAGCACAATTATAACTTGGAACCTCTTTGATACCAAATCTAGAGACTTGTAGGGATGCAGAAGGATATGTGGGGATTTGGGGAAAGGCAAAACGTAAACTTCCAAACACCAGAATCGGTACATATCTGATCATGGAACTTGGGACAATCCCCCGCCAAGTAATGGGTAACACAAGGGACTGTTATAGGTATACTCAGGCCCTAAGAACTCCACGTGAAGGAAACATAGAACCTCTTTGCGTTGCTGGAACTCCACCTTATCCTCGTTCGCGAATCCCTAAACGTGAAGATTTGGGCATTTCTTGGGGTATAAAGGGAGTTAGAAGGGCAGTGTAAGACACTGAGTCCCTAAACCCTAAACCTTCATACGCGCCCGGATCCTGACAACGCCAAACCCGAAAATCCTCTGATCCCGGAATTCTACAATGCCGTGAAGGTCCGATACCTCCAAGACTGGGTTTAGGAGGAGTGGGCTCACTAATTAAATATCCTTCATTAACAGGAACATGTCACCGAAGTCCTTTTAAAGCAAAAGTGGGCACGAATGTAGCCTACCCATACCCAGACCTTAGCGTTTAGGGTTTAGGATTTAGGGTTTAGAGCTTAGGATTTTGGGTTTAGAATCCATCCCCAAGGAACCCTACAGGTTAGATACTTGCATAAGACTGGTATATCATACCAGGTTCGGGACTCCAGTTTCAAAAAAACTCCTAAGCTCGGGATACATGAAGCAAACCCTAAACCCTAAAACCCCCCAAACCCCCCTAAACCCTGAAGCGTAAACCTTAAGCCCTCAATCAGCTGTATAGTCCCCCTACTAAGCAGATAGAATATGGCTTCGTGTACATGATGAGAAGACCCCCCTATACCCCGTATTCTATCTACTTAAGGGAGACTATAACTCTCAAACTGTGGGCATGCAGAAGCCTAAGGGTGCAAAGACCCAAAGAATGGGATTTCAGGGCCCAAATACTACAATATGAATGGTAGTTTGGCCCTAAAACCCTGTTATTTGGGTCCTTGGACCCTTACATGACCCTAAACCCTTAACCCCTAAACCCCTAAACCCTAAAACCCCCAATTTTTGGGAGTCCTTGGACCCCCTAAAAAGGAGCCTTCAAGTCTGGGCGATGGCTGCGTATCACGGCAACCTGCTGAACTGGGGGATGCTTCTGCTGCATGAGGGAAGAATCCGAGGAGTATCTCAAAAATGCCATAGGGTTTAGGGTTTAGGGTTTAGGGTTTAGGGTGCTTCATGACTATGATCCCCAAGAATGCCCCAACATACTGCCGCTGTATATTCTGGGTTCTTGTTGAAATGCTCTGAAAAACAATTCATTTTTGAATATATTTTGGGCCCGGGTTTACATAAAGATGTAAAATGTTGTTCAACAAGAATCCATCATTTGGGGGGGGATCTGTTTGATTAGGGTGGGTGGGGCGGCTCACCACCAGGGGGAAGGGGAGCGTGCCAAGGATGCTGGAGGGGGGACCTGTGCGAAACTCAACAGATCCCAGGCTGAACCATGAGCTATGATCTAAACTCCTTAAAGGGCCATATAAGGGGAGCATCATAGGGCTTATTAAGGGGGATACTAGGAGTTTAGACTATAGCTCACATGGTTTGGGGTTTAGGGTTTAGGGGCTTAATCGGTTTAACTGTTACAGGGTTGAAGACTCAACGGCCGACCTCTTCATGAATCTGAAGTCAGAAGTCAGCTGTGAAGCAGAACTCCCAAGAATCAAGGCAACAGACCTCGGTTTTTTGTAAACTTCCTGGTGCTTAGTAACGAATACAGGAATAAAATGCCTATATGAGATCTTCCCTTATACCCAACTACCACCGCAGTAAGCAAACCCCACACTTCTAACCCTAAACTGGGTTGTTGTTGAGGAACTTAAGTTACCATAACATATGGGTATCCAGCAAATAGTCGGGTTTCCTTATTATGGTAACTTAATTTGGAGCTCCTTAGCAGCAACCCAGTAAGCCCTTTCTTCCCGGGCTGCAAATCTTGGACCTCAGACTTTCAACTCTAAAGCCCTGGCTGGAGGCGTTGGAGGATATATTGCAAATTATGTAGAAAGATTATGTAGAGGTATAAAAATGCATGCATGTAAAACCCAACCCCACCTAAACCTTACACTGCAATAATACCTTTTTTCCCGAGGTACCCAAATTTCTTGATAGAGAGGCTGAACAATACAGTAATGCCATTTGCAGCAACTACTTCGCAGGCTCTAAGCAACACCCATACCCTACACTTGGAGCCTTCGACCGTACGCTTAAGACACAGACCATAATGTAGAAGCCTGAATTTCGCAGTAACTAGAAAGGGGCTCTGGGAGTATACTACAGTACACCGTACATTATATATAACTGTACATGTAGATATTTGTCAGGGAGTAAGTACTCCTTATCCACAGACCCTATGACCACCAAAACCTCGGTCGGTATATCGCTAGCGGGCATTACAACAGTACATATGCTAGACTAAATCTAAACCCTAAACCCCCAAACCGTAAACCCTAAACCCCACATCTAAACCCCTAAACCCCTAAAACCCTAAATCCTGAAACCCTGAACCTCTAAAACCCTAAGCCCTCACCCCCTTAACACTAAACCCTGTGATGGGAAGTGAGGTCCGGACCCGCAGGGGCGAGAAGAAGGCAGAACAGGCTTCCTGCGAGGCTATGCAGCTATTTTGTCATTTATGCCAGTTTAGGCAATACCTGAACCCCAAAGTATGTAAAATATTGTGAAATAGTGGCTTTTCGTGCATTGTTAAAGGAATTGGGGCTATTGTTTTACCTACTTTTGGGGTCCAGATACATATTTTCCATGCTATTTCCATGCACTGCTTCATAGAGCTGATGCAACCCATCTTGCCCTTCGATCTGCTGGGTTAGCACAAGCCAGGTCAGCAGCCAGGCACAGTGGACGTCAGGGTGCTGAGAGCACTCTGCTGAGTCCCGTGCACCAACAAGCCCCTGGCATGCGCACCTCTTCAGCATATCAAAGCACGAGAAAAGAGCAGCCATTGAAAGTCTTCGCATACTGTGCCCCCCTTTCTGGACCCCCTGTTGTACTTTGAGCTCTGGGATACCTCATCTCCCTACATCTCTTCTGGCTGTTATCCGGGCAAAGCTTGCAAAGATTTGTTGAAAAACTGGCACTTCAGTTGCGCCTCAAGCGTTGAAATCAAAAAATCCTGTGTGGCTGGGGTCCTTACGCTGCTCATAGTGTTGCAAGATTCGCAGACAGCAGCCGTTGAAGGTTTTCATAATCGGCAAGCGCTCATTTCGCATGTACTTTCTCATCGCCTTGAACACTGTACGGTCTGGACTTGCAACATCGCGAAGGAGGCCTAGTTTGCACAATAATATTCGGATTGTTCGGCTGCGCGGCGCAATCTGCCACATACCGGCAGTTTTCCGCGACAAGAAAGCTTTCCTCAAGCTTGCTGCAGCCTCCACGAAGGTGTCGTTTGGAGCTGGCAGTTCACCCATCTTGCGCAGAGTCTTCCTAAGCATCACAAGAAATTGCAAGACTCCTATCTGCTCCCCACGGTGCCGAGCATCCCGTAATTAAGGAATGTAGAAAACATTTCTGGAATCAAATTGAAGATCCTACTACCATTGAATTTATATCCTCTGGTGGAAGCGTGTTGTGCTCTCAGGGCTTGTGTGTTGTCTTGCTTATCCTTGAGAGTACCCAAACCCCAAAATTATGTAAACAAATAGCCCTAAACCCCTAAAACAGCCCAAAAGGCAATCAATTCACATACTTGTAGGTTTCAGGTAGATGTCATCACGATGATTCGGGCGCTTCATTAGCTCGTGGCAGACAGGGCACTTGTTGTGAGTGGCGTTCAGGAACACTGTCACCGCCTCGGAGAAATCATTGTTCAGGTCCGCATCCAAATAGCCGAGACGTTCTAACGATTGAGCAACCAGAGACTCTGAATCCTGTAGCATGAAAGGCCCTCCTCCGAGAAAGACCTGACGTGCCTTTGCACTGCCGTACCGCTCTTTCTGTTTTCTTGTGATCCTCCCCTTGGTTGATGATATGGGTACGCAAAACGAGAAATCCGCTTGGGGCCTCTGCCACAAACGTTTGGTGGCAGGACTCGTCACACGGTCGTGAAGCGCCAGTGTGGCACACTGCTTCGGGTACACTGTCAGTGGCCCAAGGGCATTGGTAAACCAAAATTTCACGATTGCCGGCAGAAGATACCCAGTGCCATCGAGGAAGCCCAAATCCTCCAGCAAGCTAGTGATGTGAATCACCTCCAGGGCAGCAGTAGGGGTTCCCCCAAGCAGGACAATAGCCTCTATGAAAACCCAGGATGAAAAAGGGGCTACACCCACATATGACTTTGCTGATCAATGGCAGCTCCTCTTGCCTGGAAGCAATTTGCGACTTGGCCCAATTTTATACATCATTGTCCCCCAAAAGGGGAAATTTGCAATTCGAACCTCACTACTGGGAGCCGCACAAAATCAATTTAGGGAAATTCCCATTAATCCATCCGTTCACCTCCTCTGTGCTGTCTCGGAAAACCCAGGCATCTGCCAGTTGTACGCTGCCTCCTCCATCGGTCTCCAGAACAGCTCGAACTCGAACCTTTGGTGCTGCACCCCCATGAGGCAGCTCCAAAACGGGCACGCCCAACTCCTCATACTTCCGCAACACATTTGTATTTGCAGCAGGTACGAGCACTACAACTTCCTGACCTCGTGACGCCAGTGCTTGCGAACAATCGAAGAAATCCTTATCTGACACCAGCAGAGCTATGCATTTCGTGGAATTCGACTCGGCCAGGCACTGCATCTCGTCAAATATCTCTTGGTCGTTGGCTTCCCCAACAAGGTGCCGCCGTGGCACAGGTCGGAACTCCATTCCCGGCTCTTGCAAAAACTGCTTCCACTTACTGTTTTCGAGGCGTCTGGGCGCAGCGAATACGGACGTTTTGACATCGCCATACTTCTGGGTCAGAACTGCAACCCCCTTCCTGATCTCTTCCACGCTGTGCGAATCGGCATCGACCAAGAGCACGACATCTGCTGCTGCAGCGCAAGTGGTCACTTTGTTTTGCTTTCGTCTTGCCCGTCCAGTTCGGAAGGATGCTGCCTGATTTCAGGGGTGAATCAGAGTTTAGGGTCTAAGGCTTGGGTTTAGGGATAGGGTTTAGGATTAAGGTACCTTTTTGTTTCAGGTTCCACCTCTAGAGTCCCAAAAACAAATATGACCTCACATCCATCAGACTATGAGTTACGTGGAGGTCAGTTTTGGGCTAGGCCGAGAGACGGCTTTTCTGCAATTCAGAAGACAAATGCTGAATGCCTACATGATGAAGCCTTTGCAACCCATGTATATGCTGTGGCTGTTCGGCAGTTGTACAGGCGCTCTGAAAATGACACAGCAAATCCAGGTAACCAGCATTCTTGTGGTTGACTTGAATAAGACCAATTATGGTCTTCTTTAACGGCACTACCTGAACCCCAAACTATGGTCTTCTTTAAAAGGCACTACCTGAACCCCAAAAGTACGTAGAATCGTTGCCTTTTGCACTATTTTTGGTGGTTTTGGGCTATACGTTTACCTACCTTACAGGTCCAGGTATATCCAATAAATTGAGAAAAGCTCACGCTCTGTCGGGGACTGCAGCATCCCCGTTGTAAATTCTACTCCTGCCAGGATCATGCCGGTGAGCGCCTCGCCCTTGAACAATAATTAAGGTTTATAGGGTCTAGGGGTTTAGGGTATAGAGCCTCACTCAAGGGATCTCCACATAAGTGGGCTTCACAGTAAGGACTCACCAACACCTCCATCAGGCCTCCCCCCAGCTTCCAAAGGTCTCAAAGGTCTCCCGGCCGCTTTAGACGGTTTAGGGTTGAGGATCTTTTTGAAGTGAAAGAAACTCATTCAGCACACGTCGCTGGCAGCTTCCCTGCATGCGGGGGTTTCCATGGATAAACGACCCCAATATGCACCCAATATATTAGAATCGTTTCTGTTGGAACTCTCACAAAGAAAGCCGCAATGCTTTGGAACCCCCATGTAACTGGATGGTGCCCTCACCGATATAGTTCTCGCCCCCTAACACCTAACGACCCCATGCAAGTAATTCGCCCCTGATCCCAGTCGACATGCGAAAAAAGACGATCTTGCATTTTCGGAATTTCTGAAGGTCAGGTGTAGCTTGCAGAGGGATTACATGGAGCATTTTGCTCTGGCGGACCCAGACTGCTCCCACCCTAAGTTTTACCCGAGTCAAAGCGCTCTCGAAACTAATCTCCAAGCAAGACACCGTCCAGGAAAGTGCAGTTGCCAGACACCTGTAGCATGGCTCTTGCTTCCTGTTTCCGGGCAAGAGCTGGAGCGAACGAGATGCTGACGGTGCAGCACCTGCAGTTGAAAGGAACAAAGGTAAGCCTGCCAACGGACTCCTTTCAAAACATACCATTTTGCCCGGAATAATGGGTTCTTCGATCTATATACCCTCTAATTACATCGCCCAGTATGGCCTATTAGTTTGGTAGCTGGGAGCCCTAGGGGTAGTAATGCGCACCAGGTTTCCACAGCAGCTTCGGCCAGAATGTCGGATCTGGATCTTGGTGGTTGTTGCTGCACCAGCGTCTCTCAGGGCCATCAGACCACGCACTTGCACTTTGCCCGTGCTGAACTACACTCTTGTAGTTTGCGGATTCTTGCCAAGGTTCTCTTGCTGCATATGCAAACACTTGTTGTGCTTTCTTAGCTCAGCAGTGCACCCAAGCCAAAACGCTGAGGCATGAACCCATGAACTTGGCAGGTCGCTGCGTTAGCGACGAATTTTGTCCCGGAACGATATAGAAGGTTCTATTAAGTAATTTTCGGACGCTTCAGTATCGCAGGAGAACAGCTAAAACCCTTGCATTGCAGCAACTTGATTGACTCGTCCAATGCCAGGTCAGATGATACTTTACTTGTGGCAGTCTCTAAGCAATGACCCTGAAACTGGACATCTGGACTGCATGTTTCGGGCTTAAAGGTTCGCTCGAACCTCCCAACTTGGAGACTGAATGCATCTCTCCCAGCGAGGACGCTTCTGTTTTGCGACCGTCAATGTGGAAGTTTCTCAGATCTCTTGGCTCCAACCTTTTGCGGATGATTAGTTAGTTCCCCGGAAAATTCAAACCAGGCATCCTCAATACGGCTCCCACGGTTCTGAGGGCTAGGGGGATGGATTTAAACTGGATGGCCTGGGTTCTGTTAGACCTCTAGGCTGAAAAAATCGAAGAAACTCTTGAAACGGCCTTCGAAACTTGAAGAAGGTCTCTTTATAAACGCGACTGCGCCATTAATTAAGGAGCCCTACTTGTAGAATGACTATGCGCCCCGAGGGTGCCGAAGAGAACATATCTACTGCGAGCACGTGCCTACCTGGTCTTAGCTTGCATGAAAAAAGAAGGTTTTCGTGCTACGGCTTCCTTATTGGGAGGCTGGTAGACATTACAACTTCCTATTTGTTCTTGGGACTTAGTGTATAATGACAGTTGCAGTAAACAAGATTTCCAAGAATGGCCACGTGGAAACCAGGTGCAGCTTTTCAGAAGAATACTACGAACAATCGCTAGATCTTGGATCAAATGCCATGTCGGGAAACAAAAGGTTTTTTTCAGAACCTGTGACAGTCCCTGCGCGTCCTGCAGGGCCTGCATCACCTTTGGCGCGGGCTCCTGAGCTAGGTAGATCTATTCAACATACTGTGAACTAGTGTGTGCTCGATAATTGCACTTACGTAGGGTTTTACCTGGCTGTTGCAGGGAGCACGTTGGAGTCGGAGCCTCGGAGCATTGAAGTTTCAAGGGTCTCTGACGCACGAACCTCAAGATCTGAAGCTGTGGAGGTCTAGAGGAGGCTCTTGCCCTGACGACCCCCCCCCCCAACCTGAAGCCGCTTGGGGGCTGTGACCTGGCTTTCAGGCTGCTGGCCTGGCTTAGCTTGGGTGTACTACAGCAGCCCAGAGTTTGGGATGATAGTGGAGAAGAAAACGGCAAATGTAATGGACACTGGTTTATAAAGGGGGGGGGGGGGCTAAACGGATCATGTAGTGTAACATCCTGACTGAATAACTAACAATATCAGTTTTGAGGTCTGGTTGAGGTAGCATACACTATAAGTATACAAGGAATTTAAGACTATATTTTCAACTATTAAAAACCCCAGCAATACACACAACCCGCACCTGCAAGTCTGTCTTGATGCGTGGCACGTTTTGTACACGTTCGCCTACAATTTCATTGTTGATGCCTCCCTAGAAGCCCAGCTACATATGTAGCTGGCAACTGCCAGCTAGTCCTGATCTTATGTAGGTATTTTACTCACCTACAACCCAGGACCTCTAGGACTTATGTATCGTTCATGCATTCTCCAACTAGCCCCCAATACTATTAGGGGGTTGGTAGCATGCATGCATAAAAAAATCTTGAGAAGTGCTCAGTTGAGCCATACATAGTCTAAACTCCTAACATCCAAACTTGATAAGACTATGTTACTCCCCTATATAACCCCCTTTAAGGAGTCTAGACTATAGCCTCAATTTAATCCTTGCTTGATGCCCATGCCCTCCAGAGGCGCCTCGGGGCCCAGGGCCATGAGATGCAGCACCCGGCGCTCTTCTGAGGGGCCGATGAAGTCTCGCTGCTCCTGCCCCAAGCCCTCCCCAGAGTTTAGGCTTTACCTGGACCCCAAAAGTATGTAAAATAATGGCCCTTGTGGCTATGATTTTGGGTTTAGGGCTATTATTTTACATACTTTTGGGGCTTGGGTAGAGATTAACCCTACACCCAAACCCTAAAGCCTAAACCCCAAACCAACCATTGGGGGAGTTGTGCAGGTCTAGGGCTCAGGCTTGTCCCCGGACCCCGCAACTAGCCTTCAATAAGGTCTATTTGGGTCTTTAAAGGCTACTTGCAGGGGTAGGGGCAACATAGAAAGAAAAAGGACGATCTAGGGGTTGCAAGAGTTGACACCAAGGACCAGAGCCCGTAGTCTGAAGTTAAAGGTGTCCGGAAGTAGTTTAGGATTTAGCATTCAAGGTTTTTAGGGGCTTAGACGGGATTATGCAGACACGATGTGACAGTGACTATGTGACCATGTGCCATGCTCGTCTATCAAGGCCTTATACATAAGGTCGTCCTTCAAGCTCTGGGTCTTGACCCATGGAGACCAGAGCCCTAATTGGTAGGCCCTACTTCCCCAAAGATTCAGATGCATTTTGCTCAGATGACATGACTCAAAGCCATGACCACAAAGCAGAGGAACATCCAAGATGAAGTACGAATAATCTCAGGACCCGTCACCGCAAGACTAGGAGTAGTCCGTAGATTATGCCACCTTGAAGAGATCGTGAGGGATACCACAAGGTATGTCTGAAAGTGAAAGTCCTCATACGGCCCCGTCAGTTTGGAGCTACTACCCAACATATATGGTGGCCTCTATGATCTATGAGGAACCGCGCATAAGTTGCGGGCGCTCAAGGAAGAATAGCGGAGTGGCTCTCCAAAGTTTTTCCTGAAACAACCCTGTACAAGCCCTTGTTCTAGTACCAATATGCACTGACCCACGTCCCCTTCAGCACCAGACACTCCTAGGAAAACCCCTAGCCCTAAACCCTGAATCCTAAATCCTAAACCCTAGGTCCTAAACCCTAAACCCCAATCCCTAAACCCTAACCCCTAAACCACACCCACATCAAAACAAACTCACCTCGCCTCCCAGGCAGTGCGGAAGGCATCATAGTTCTGCATGAGTTCCTGAAGCTCATCACTCAGGTCTGGGGATCTAAGTCTAGAAATGTTGTATACTTTGGAGCGTGGCCCGAATCCATAAACTCTAGAAAACCCTAAACCCGAATCGCTCCCTAAGCCCTAATCCCTAAACCCCAAACCCTAAAATGCCTAAACCCTAATCCCTAAACCCTAAACCCCCCAATCCCTGGTTTCTACCTGGGACTCCGGCTCTGTGCTTGCCGAGCCAGTCGTGAGTCCGGGGCTCTGTGATCGGCTCGAACCAGGTCTGAACCACAGGACTGGGTTTGGGATTTACAGGTTCAGGGTTTAGGGTCTAAGGGTTCAGGGTTTAGGGTCTTCAGGATTTGGAGGGTTTTGGTATAGCAAATGTCCAGGGAAACCAAACAACCAGAAAAGAAAAGAAAAAACAAACAAGTTTTCCAAAAGCAACCACTTCCTAGGCGGGGGCCCTAATCTACAAAAAGTGGATTGCAGCTTGTGAAAAACTAAGTTGTTTTTGATTGTTTGGCTGCCTATTCTGAATTAGGTTCCAGGGCCCACACATTTCGTGCTTATGGATGTGGGTAGTTCCCAAATTAGGTCCTATTTTGGTACGCCTAAATACCAGGCGCCATCATATAATCTACAACCAAAGAAGGCCCATCATGTTGAGAACAGCCCATGTAATGGCAGGACCTTTTTGTCTTTGATCCTCCCATGGGTCTGAAAAGGATTTACAAGTCTTCCTACAGGCGCTGAAAATGGACGGGCACCTCTGTACCTTGCAAGAGTCCAAGTACCCAAAAGATGTACTCCAGGGGCCAGATGCTACATTTTGAATGGTTTCTTGTACCCAAATACTATCATGCGGGTCGTGCCCCCACGCTGTAACAGTCTATATTTGGGGCAAAATTAAGTGCTTTATATGAATATTCTCCAACTGTTACAGAGTCGGGGCAGTACCCAGACTATCAAATCCGGGAACCATGAGCCAGTTCTAGGATTTTGGGTTTTGGGATAACGAGCAGGCCATAAGGTACCGGTGCTGACCCCAAGGCGCTGCGGGATTTTATTCAACACTCCTCCAGGATCCTGCTCAAGCGTGCCCGTCAAGTACCATAGGAAGGCTTGAAACCCAAATCCATGTACCGCAAGTGCAGGGAGATAGCTACGTCTCCATTATCCAGTTCTGTCCCCGCAGAAGTTCCGGGCACCTTTGCGTTTGGAAGATGACTGCCCCCGCAACGGCTTGAAGGGACCAAAGAGAGCGGAGTTCCAAACACCCTAAACACCAAGACATCTCTGCACAAGATGACGTAGCAAGTCTGCGCTGCTCTTGCATGTAGTCTCTGGTAGAGAACTACACCCAACAATGCGACCTACAAGCACATTTGTCGAAGCAATCGTATATAAAATCCTTCTTCAAATTCCTAAAAGTCACCCCATCTTCGTACGTCAGGTCAGCCCCAGAACCGCACCAGCAAACAGGTACAACTTCACCTCAGATTTTCCGCAAGGGGTCCAAGAGGCACTGTTCATAGACCTTAGGACAACCAACGAATGTTGCTTGTAGACTTAGATCCCCAAAGCGACTGCCCCTAACCTAAACATCCCCGGTTATTAATACAGGAGGGGAGGTCTACTTTTTGGAGATCCACCCAAATCCTATGGAAATTAAGCCCAAACTCGAAATCCTAAACTCCAAATCCTATAACCCTATAAACCCTAATCCCTAATCCCTAAACCCTAAACCCTACCTAAGCCCTTTGGGAACATAGAACAATGCTCGGCCTCTGCAAAGCGAAGCACTCGCTGCATGAGGAAGGGGATCCTTCCCGCCGCTAGTTGATTCATGGATTCAGGGCTTAGGATCTGGGGTTTGGTTTAGGATTTAGGGGTTTGGGGTTTAGCGGTTCAGGGGTATAGGGTTTAGGTTTTATGGGGTTTAGGGCTTCAACCCATGAGGATGCAAACACCCCAAAGCAGTGTTTAGGGTTTTGAAAAGGGAGTCATGGGAAACGTGAGCTATAGTCTAAACTCCTCGTATCCCCCTCAGTAGATAAACCCTAAATCTGTAAATCCTAAATCCTAAACCTGCTACCTAGACCCTAAACCCTAAACCGCTAAACCCCTAAACCCTAAACCCTAAACCTCTAAACCCTAACCCTTAAACCCTAAACACCAAGTCCCCGCGTCCCGCCGGTGCCGCCCAGAGCGGCTCGCCGTAGCTCTGGCGAAGGCACGGGGAAACTCCAGGCCCGGCCTCGGTTTTGGGGATTCAGGGTTAAGGGTTTAGGGGTTTAGGGTCAGGGGTTAAGGGGTTAGGGTTTAGGGGTTTAGGGTTCAGGGGTTTAGGGGTTTAGGGTTCAGGGGTTTAGGGTTTAGGGGTTCAGGGTTTAGGGTTGAGGGAATTATAAACTCTAGAGTTAGGGGGGTTACGGCTTAGTGTTTAGGACTTCGGGTTTAGGGGAATAATAGGAAAGAAAATGGAAACTACTAAGGATATAGGGGCTACATAGGGGTTATATAGGGGTGAAGTTATATTCGGCGGAGAATGGAAAAACATGAAACCTCTACATTGGGTTATATAGGGCCTAGGGTTTAGGGATTAGGGTTTGGGGATTAGGGGTTAAAGGGTTCAGGGCTTAAAGGGTTTAGAGTTTATGGATTAGGGTTGAGGAGCTTAGGGTTCAGGATGGAGAGTAGGGTCTAGCATAAAGGGTTTAGAGATTAGAGTTTAAGGAGTAGCGTTTGGGTCTGGGAGCCTAGAATATTTACGGGGCGAGGGATTTCGCGTTCGGAGAGTGGGTCCTGGTGTTTGGTTGTGCTTCTGCTTTTGAACAAGTGCTGGGGTTAAAGACTTAGGGTTTTGGGATCAAAGAATTTCTGGAATATGGGGTGTAGGATTCAGGGAAATGGGCTTGAGTCTTGAGGGTTCGGGTTAAGGTGGTTGGGTTTCAGGGCTTGCGGCTCAGGTCATATGATCTTATTGGGAAAAAAGTTGGGAGTGCGTTAGAAGGGAGAGTACCCTGACAGTTGTGTGGGTCGGAGAAGATAAGTGGTTTTATTGCGGTTTGTATATAGGGCTTAGGGTATAGAACCACCACAACCGTCTACAATTCTACTACACTTACCTCTGGTTACAGGGAATGAAGGAATGGATCCTTATAGTAATCCCTATATAAACCGCCCCCAAACCATACAGTAGAGCCCGTGTCCTTTTCTACTGCTTCATTCCCCGCTCCCTAGTTCCCTAGTTAGCGTGGGGGGAATGTAGCCAGGGGCCCCCATCCTGCAGAGTTTCCAGAGACTCCAGGTTTAGGGTTTAGGGCTTAGAATTGATTTAAACGTATCTCCAGGATGCGAGACTTTAAAGTCTTAAACGTGCAGCCTAAGCTGGTAAACCCTATTGCCCCATGCAACCCCGACATCCCTTTAACGGAGCCTTTTAAGACATCTTACCGGCCCCTTTCAGGGGCCCGCTTAAAGCAGCCTAACTACCGTATAATGGGTATACCACTGAACCTTACACACGCTGTGGAACACTACAGCTCCAAACCCCATGTCTAAGTATCTACATGCGATGCAAGTTGGGCTCCACGGTAAGTAACAACAACGAGAAATCCATATGAGCCACAGCAAGATTACACATATCATTCATGGACATGGGCTCCTCTGAGGGAACATATTAAGGACTATGGTAACCTACCCCAAGAACCCTATGTCCACCCTTAATGGTCTCTTGGTAAGCCTCATACATGCGGGCCTATAGTATGTACTATATATAGATACTTGGAGCATTTCCCTGGGGGGTCTGAGTCCCTAAATTGCATGTAATTGGAGCCCGACAGGGTCATTACATAGATACTTTGGCCCAAACTACATACTAGGTCACTGACAGTTTATCAAAACCATCCCTACATGAGCCCTATTTGTGGAAACCCCCTATGATCTGCCTTTGGTTCCTGCCTATCACCAAGATCCGTTGTGGAACCCTAAAGCCCTAAACACTATGCCCTGATCCCTAAACCCTAAACCCGTTGGGGCCCCCGGCTTTGAGAAACATGCATGTCGCATTGGAAACTTAGCCTCGTTACGTGTATGTACGTGTATGCACAAGCAGACACCTTAAACCCGAACCCATACACATATATATATATATACATACACATGTGTACGAAGATATGTATTCATGAAGCTAGATAGATAGCTAGCTAGGTAGATAGGTATAATATAGATAGATAACCCTGAACCCTAAACCCTAAACCTGTGTTTCTACCTTGCTTAACTACTTGGATCCTAAACCCTAAACCCTAATTAATGTATCAACTGCGAGCTCAGTGGCGGCACAGGTCGTGGGTTCGAACTAACGCCGCGCAGCCAAGGGGCTGCGGCGGAGGCGCCACGATCCGCCTGCGCATAGGGTATTGAGGGTCTGAGGCCTTTAGGGTATGTAGAGTTTAGGGCATTAAGAGTTCAGGGGTAGGGAATAATGAGTCAAATGAAGAAGTAAGTGCAAAATTGCATGGAAACTTTTTCTCCGGGAGGTACTGTACATGGGGTTGAAAGCTAAGGGTTAACCTGAAGGTTGTTTGTAGGAAATAAAGGAATGGTAGAGAAAATGGAAACTAGTGTTCAAGAATTTGTTTTTCAGGACATAGGATGGCAATTGAAAAATGGAGAAGATATGGCAATAACCCTGTTATTGCGGGCAATATAGGGACTACTATAGGACTTCAGTCCCAAATTCCCTACTAACAAGCCATACTTAATGGTCATACTGAAGTCATAACATTCGTACTAGACCCTGAAGCCTAAACCCTGACACAGTAACAAGAAATGTCCCTAGGCATCCTGCAAAACCCCAAGCTGGTACTATGTGAGCTATAGTGTAAACTCCTTAACGGGGGTTATATGGGGGATTATATACGGGACTACTATAGGGGTTATTACGGGGGATACTACGGCGGATACTAAAAATCCTGCATGGCCCTAAGTACCCTAGACCTTGGAAAACTACAGTATACTAAGGTCATGCAGGATCTTTAGTATGAACAGTAGGAGTTTAGACTATATCTCATGTGTAAACTGTAGGTCCCAGGGTCGGATATACTTCGAAGACGTCAGCACGCAGAGTAGGTTAGGGGTTTAGGGCTCCGGGTGTTGTAAGATCTAGGGAGTTTGCGGCTAAGGGTAAAGGATTTTGCGTTTAGGACTTTAGGGTTTAGGGTTTTAGGGTTTAGGGCTTTAGGGCTTAGGCTATAGAGTTTAAGGCTTTAAGGTATAGGGTTTATAGGGTTTAGGGATTAGGGTTGGGGCCATGGTTTAGGGTTCGAGGTTGAGGCAGACAAAGGGCCTACTGTAAGACCACAACATATATGGCAGGAGTCCCTCTTATCCCCCGAACCCTTAAATCCTATAGCAATGAACCATACTAAACCCCTAGAGCCTAACGCCTGAAGCCCTCACGTATACCCCTACACCTGCAAATCTGAAGCCTTAACTCTTATCACCAATCCCTGAAGCCCTTAAACCACCCCAGGCTGGAAACCTCTAAACCCAAAAAACTAGCCCCAAAAGTCGGTAAAATAATAGCCCAAAATTCACCAAAACAGCCCAAAAGGCAATTGTTCTACATACTTTTGGGGTTCAGGTAGACCCCTAAACCCAGACAGAGCCTCACGGGTATCGGCTTTGTGAAACCTGGCAGAAGCATGGGTGATGGAGGCTTCCATGCTTGGTGTTGCGTGGAGGTAGAAGGTTTTGGGTTTTAAGGTTCAAAGGTCAGGGCTGAGGCTTCCCTAAAATCCGAGCGGCACTCAGCAAGCCAATCCCCAAACTTAGCCTCCACCAAAAGAACGTTTCGCATTCAAAATACAAGAATGTAGCCTTTCTGAAAAGCCCAGCTCACTAACACTAAATCCTAATCCTTTAACCCGTACCGTCTGCAAAACAACTCCATCTTTATCCTGAACCCCCTAACTCCTGAGGCGACGACCAACTCTTCCAAGTTCGCAGGAGCCCGGCTCTCGGCCCGAGCTAGCAGGTATCGTCCAAGCGTACTCTTGAAGTCGTAGAGAACGCTCGGGTTGCACGAGTGCTCTAGCAGCAACACATAAGCTGTCTCCTCAGCTTCAAAGTTTTGGTTTGCAGTGCTCCCATCTGACGCGCACGCCAGAACGAGGATCTCCAAGGGGCTGGTCTTCTTCTAGGGGCTAGAAGCCACTGACCGCGCCTTGCGCTTGCGCACCACACATGGCAACGGCGCTGGCAGCAGCCCACCAGGCTTCGTGGCCGTGGAGGTAGGAGTTAGGGGGAGTGTCCCCCCACAAATTGCAGTGCATACAATGAGCTGAATGCCTATCAAGCCACTTCCTAGAGCTTTAAGTTGTTCTTTGGGCAGCAAAAGTGCACGTGCCCATGTCTCTGCGAAGTTTCGATAACGCCAAAACAATTTCCTGACAACAGGCTAATTCTAGCCATTGCTAGATCTTGAGTTCTTGTAACTACCAGCCTAGCGGCTTGGTCTCTACACAGATCTAAGTACGCAGGGGGCATAGATTTAAGGACTCTACAAAACCATCTTTTATGGCTTTATAGGGTTACTCAACCTATAGTCCCCCTAAAGTAGATGGAATATGGGGTATATGGAGATCCTGTTACAGTATACCCAAAGCCATATTCTATCTACTTAAGGGGGACTGTATTCCTAGGAATATCCATAATACAAACGGTCATCCCTGATCTGCCCCAAGCTGAAGAACCCGTAACCCCAAACCTAAATTCGAGATTTTCTGAACGGCTCCAAACCCGGTTTAGGGCTTAGGGTATAGGGGTTTAGGGTTTAAGGGTTTAGGGTTTAGGGTGAGCTGTTGTCCGCCAGAAAGAAAAGGATTGTTGTGTGGCTCCGCGGCTATCTCTGGTTAACTCCAGACTCCAGACTTAGGGAATTGGGAAATGGTTTCGCCGAGTCTATCGGCACTACTATATAAGAATGCCTTCCCGAATTCCTCACAAGGCACCCAGTAGATGAGAGTGACCGTAGAAATTGTTCTTGGAACCCTAAACCCTAAACCCGAGAACCTAAACCCTAAACCCTAAACCCTGAAACCTAAACCCTAAACCCTAAACCCTGAAACCTAAACCCTAAACCCTAAACCCTAAAGCCCTAAACCCTAATCCCTTTCTCCCTGCTGCGTGCCAAGAGCTGCCTGCCTGCCGGAAGCCATGAACCATCAACCAAGTCCTAGAAGCTCCGCCTAAAGCCATAGACCCGAAACCCAATAATACCTGAAAACTCTAAAAACCCCAAAACCCTAAAGACTGAAGACCTGCGAGAATGTGAGAATGCACTCCAGAAAAGCGTCAGTCCAGGGCCGTTATCCCAATCGGATTTTTTTGACTGGATCCTACCATCATGGGTTCAACTAGTACCCCCCTCTATACTACCCCCCCAGGTTCCCCCTTGAGCAACCTTGATTAAGCCTAATTATCCCTAAAAACCGCGATTAATTAAGGGGTGAACCTAGGGGTGGGTAGTATAGAGGGGGGTACTAATTAACCCATAATACCAAGGGTGATAAGGTTAGGGTTTAGGAATTGGGGTTTGACCCTACCAAGACGTAGAAAATATCCGAGTATGTAGCTATGTTGTGGCCAAGTGGCAATTTCCCACTTGCAGGTGCAATCAAAAGTTAAAGACCAGCAATAAATGACCTACAGGTCCAAACAAAACGTGTTTTGTGATTTAGCAGGCACTATTTCTACCTTGCAGGTTCCTAAGATAATTACAACAGCCATCACCCCACTAAGGGTAGTTGGGGGAGTGAGAAACATTCTGTAACACCATTGTGACTTCGCACTTCAAAAGGAAGCTTCATGAAGCGCTGAGGAATGCTCTATTAGGGGGTTGAGAGGCCCTACACAGTGCGACATTCTCTAGGTTCCCCAGTAACCCCTTCATAATTAGGGTATCCTTTATTCTAATGTTCTGCTGTAATAAGGAGACACCGAACTAAGAAGGGAAAATTTGTACTAATGGGGTACCTAGTTGTGGGTCTCCTCAATGAGGGGCCTCATGAAGGAACCCTCCACAAACACTAGCCCTAAACCCTAAACCAAAAAACAGAAGCCCTAAACTAAACCCCAAGTTCAAACGCCATGCGCTAGACCTTAAACCGTAAAGCCTAAACTGCATAAGTAACAGCCAGGTCGACAGAAGTTCCGCGGGGATCGCGGACGCCGTGGGCGCAACGGCTTCTTCGAGGTCTCAGGTGGCTTTAATAAGTGTTAAGGAATATAGGGCTACAACTTCAGGATTGTATAGTGGCTGTTGCGCAAGAAGTCCATGTTCTCATAAACTCCATTTTCTCATACATGCAAAGCGCATGCACACTTTCTAGGAATTCGGGAACTTACCAAATTGCTAAACGAAACCTTCATACCCGGCAACATATAACAAGTTGTGCAGCGACTTGTGTGGGCTTGTAGACCTTCAAGTTAACAGCTCGCGGTCGAGAACGCAATGCCTTTGGTTATCTAACTTAATTACCATAATAAGGAAACCCTGTCGTTTGCCATATACCCTTAATACTATAGTAGCTTAATCACTTATTCTTTGAAGTTCCTTAAGAACAACCCAGAAATGCAGCCGCCATCTAACCGACTCATTTGGGGATTTTCTGCCAGGCATAGTACACTGCACATGAAGGCTGAGAGTCAGCTTGGGGAGCGGAGCATGTAACCCATGACAGACCCACGGCCCAGCGCAACAGCCGCGCAAAAGTGGATCTTGAGGACACTGCCAGAAAAGGAAGCACAAATCCAGCCCTCCTGTCCCAGTAACTATGTACAGATATGCTGGCCGAAGATTGCCTCCTACAAAGAAGAATAATGCCCCAATATATGTGTATATATATAAAGGTTACATGATATGTACATATATATATATATACACATGGGGTACATGGATCGGCAGGATGTCATCTGTTTCCACTACAGGAATTGCCGTCGTCTTCTTGCTGCAGGTCAGGTTTAGCGTGTGTAGGGCGCAGGGTTAAGGGGTTGGGGTTTGGGGCTTAGGAGGCTTGGGGTTTAGGTAGGGCCTAGGGTTCAGGGTTTTGGTCTTAGGACTTAGAAATTCGGATTTACGCCAATTCTTCAGACCTAGTTTAGGTCCTAGGGATTAATTACTGTACAACTTTTCCTACCTTCAAACTTGAACCGGCAGCATCGGCACTTTGCCAGCCCTTTTGGACGTATTGACGTCCTGAAGATCCCCGAGGGTCCAAGTACCCTACCGCGAAAACCTAGACCCTCAACCGAAAACTGCGTGGCGAAACCCAAGACCATGAAAAACCTCAGTACCAGAGCCTTGAACCCTGAACTCAATGTAGATTTTTCTGAAGTCAGGGACTGCAACCATGGCATGTCTTATCTAACACAAACCAATCACCATTCCCTGGCCATTCTGTGACTTTAGTTGGAATACACGGGGATCTGTAAAGGAACGATATTTCCAGCCTGCTGCTGCTTCGGGTGGTTGTGAGGCTGCTGGTGCTATCCACGGGCTGTGGCTGCCTTGCTTCTGCTCCTGCGTCCACGGGCTTTGGCTGCCCCCAAAAGGTACATTGGTCACTTCGTGAGTGCCAAGAGTTGTACCCGCGGGAGCAGCGTACGACGAGTTCAAAAACTGGGGGAGCGGAGGCCGCCAAGGCGGGCTGTGCTGCTGGAGCTGGCTTCCCTGCCGGTGGTTCTGCTAGGAAGATCTTTCTGACAAAGTTCATGCTTCTTCTTAGTGCCCCGCTTTTCGAATTGCTCACTCGGGCCTAAGCCCCAAGCCCGAAACCCTAAACCCTTACTAAACCCTAAACCAACAGCCTTAAATCCTAAAGCCCCCCAAACCCTGGCCCTGGGCTCCGGACGAACAGGCGGACCCCTCGACTGCTACTCACCCTGCGGGCTCTCAAGCAAAGATTCCAGATGGAGGTGGTTTAGGGTTCAGGTTTATCCCTTAACCCTACCTGGACCCCGAAATTAGGTAAACTGACAGCCCAAAACATTAAAAAACAAACAGCCCAAAAGGCAATTCTTTTTACATACTCTTGGGGTTCAGGTATAAGCCCTGATCCGACAGTGGGTTAGTGATTATTAGCGTAGGGCTCAGGGTGGTTTGGGGCTCAGGGTTGAGGGGAATGGTACTCACGGGGCCACTAAACAGATACGGCGACTACAAGAAGATTAAAGAGGGTCCCCATGAAGGCTTCTTGTGGGAATATTTTCAGACCTCCCACATGTACAGGTCGAGTATGGTGCGGGAAGCTGACCCATGGTTCTATAGTAGTGTCTGGCCCCTGCACCTTAAACTTTGTCACCACAATCTGTATAAACCACCTGGTCGGGTAAAGTAGGATGAGATGATCTTTACTCGCCAGAGCGCGGGCTCTTTCTTGCGGCTTGGGGTTTAGGACTGTTGAAAGCACTATGTGACAGAAATATGATGGCTTCCCTAATTCACACCACCTCCTTGCCTTGGATCCATTCCAAAGTGGTGCAAGATGTCCTCCATCCACTGTATTTACATGAAAGTATCTGTACTCCTACACCAGCCCTAAACCCTAATGTCATGTCATACTCCTGCGTCCCACATGCTGGAACTACGAAATCAACCCTGTGGCAGTAACCCACGGCATTCGGCTCCCCGAAGTTGTTTTCTAAGGTTGAAACCACGGGCCCTTCACCCTAGGACGCTATCCGACTCTACCCTATATGTACCCTTACAGGTCCCTACAATCGCCCTAAAAGGTCTAAGGGCCCATGTTATGGGCCCATAGTTCCACCCTTTGAAATTATGGTGACTCTTCTGGTTCGTAGTAGTACTGCGAATATTGTTGCCGTGATTATTATCCAAATTGTAGTTCAGTTAATATTGTTATGGCACCGTGTATATGATTCGTATTACGGTTATTAGTACTCCTTTTATTGTGATTGTTACTGTGATCGTTGATACTATTCGCTAATGTTGTTGTGCTGATTAATGAAGGGGCCTAGAAATGATGATTTATTAATATTGTCGTCATGATTATTGGTGTTACTATTGAATAGTATCAAGGTGCCGAAGAAGAAGCCCTAAGCGGATGCAGTAGAATCCAGCAAGTTGTGACAGAACTGTGCCCCAACTTAAGCCTACGCTCAACTGCAACTGAAATGGCGGAACCCCAAATCCGCAAAACCCCGAACCCCGAAACTAGGAGCCCGAGTAACATAGAAAAATACAGAACTGAGAACCCCAAGACGGGAAAAAGGGGCTGCAGAACACAAGGCAAAAGAATCCGAACTCTTCCCCCTGACCCCCACTACTCTGAACCCTTTACCCTGTTGCTCTGAATCCTGAACCCCCAATATTCTGGACCCTGAGCCTGAACCCCTAATACTCTGAGCCCTGAACCCCTATCCCTCTGACCATGAACCCGAATATTCTGAACCCTGAATGCCTAATACTCTGAACCCTGAACCCTTATTCCTCTGGATAAACCCTAAACCCTTAACCCCACAACCACCGAAATCCTGCTAAACCCTAATATCCCTATATCATCCATATCATACCCTATATAACCCCCCTAAACCCTATAAACCCAAAACCCCTAAAACCGTAAACCCTAAACCCTAAACTCTGAACCCCAAACCCTAAACCCCAAACCCCAATCCCTAAACGCCAAACCCCAAACCC
>CAJNIZ010002481.1:111649-128252 GCA_905231905.1 Symbiodinium pilosum
ACCCTAAACCCTAAGCCCCTTTCGGAAGCCCACGGCCTGGCAGCCGCATCATTCTCTTCGGCGGGCGTGGGCGGCACGGCGCTTTGCGCACGAGCCCATCCTAAGAACCATGTGAGGGCTGTTAGGGTTTTGGGTTTAGGGGTTTAGGTTTAGGGTTTTAGGTTTAGGGTTTTAGGGGTTTAGCGTTTAGTTTAGGCGTTTAGGGTTTAGGGTTTAAGGGTTTTTAGGGTTTAGGGAGCCCTCGTCTAAACTCCTAGTATCCCCCCTTAATCACCCGTGTAGTACTGCCCTATATACTCCCTTACTTAAATCCCCCTTGAAGGAGTTCAGACTATAGCCCATATGAGGGTTGTTCTAAAGGTCCTTGTGGTTGAGGGTTTAGGGTTTGGAGTTTCGGGGTTAGGGTTTGTGGTCTGGGGTTTGGGTTTGGGGTTAGCGATTTCGGCCATTTTGGGGACAAGTATTTTGAACAAGTACCATCCATAGAACGCGAAAGGCCAGATGCCGTTCTGAACAGCTTTCTCCTTCACATGAAGTGGGCTCGGGTCATGAAAGAGGTGATGCAGACGCTTCATGGCTTCCTCAACAACTCGCACTAAATGTCCCAGACCTTTGCGCTTGCAAAAGGACATGTGTGTGTGCCTAGCTCCTTTACATAATGCAAAACAGGAGTCTGCACACCTGCTGACAACAAAACGTATGAGCCCTCATGCCACCACTCCCAATCCTCTGGTAGGGTGGCCCAAAAGTAAGTATTGCTCCAATGAACTTCAATCCTCATGGCTCGTGTGATTTCCCGCGATGCGTCAAGCGCAGGGGCGTGCGCATCTCTGTGGTCTGTGATCCAGCCCCAATTGTCCACGTAGGCTTTGGGTTCAACGAAAGGCTGTGTCTTCTGGACGAAGAGCCAGCAAGTGGCAATCATGGCTATAACGAATACTGGAACCCCTCCTAAACCCTAAACCCTAAACCCTAAATTTCGGGGACTGCGGTTGTGCTAGGCATAGGGGGGGCATAGGTGATCGGAGACCTGAAAATAAGTGTTCCAAGGAGGCGAGGGCCTAATTGATGGGAATTTGATTTGGGGGCGGTTAAGGGTTTAGGGTTTAGGTCTACTATACTACATACTGTATAGTTATATGAAGGCCGCAAGGAAATAGCCCTAAGATGTATTTGTCGATATGGAAATCTGTCATGTTGCTTACTGTTTCTCGGCAAGGAATAGGGGAATGGAATCCCCATATAACCCCCTATAGATTATATTCGTGTTTCCTACTAAGAGCCAGTGTTCTACACCAAGTGAAGCGGCAAACCACTACAGACGTATTTTCTTCTACAGTTGACTTGCCAGTGTTGGTAAGTATTCAGGCCCCTACTACAGCCCAAAGCCCAAACCCCCCAACACTTCTTACCCCGAAGGAAACCTTGTTCTAGAGATTAATGATTAGACCCCCACATATCCCTTTTGGCAATTCTTTAGGCTTCTGCATGGAAGTTTCCAATGAATGGGCCTCTACTTCTGTGTGCCTGAATACTAAAAGCCTAATTACAGAAGCCTCCAAAAAGGGAACCTTTATTATGGAAACATCCCACATCAGTTCTGTCATTCCAAAATTCTCTGCGCAAGGCTCATTTTCAAGATGCTCCCATATGTATTCCGGGACATATCGACTATGGGAGCTGGGGGGGTGTTGAATGTCCGCCCTAAACCCTAAGTAACATGGTCGCCTCCATTTGCTGTAATGATCCCTGCAATACTCCCCTATATAGTCCTCTATATAATGTCCTTGAAGGACCTTAGACTATAGCTCATATAATAGATCATGGGAACTCCTGTCAGGAGACGTTTGGTTATTTTGGGGGGATCCTGGTTGAGTCCCTCAAGCGGCTGAGGGGCCAGGTTGTCAGGGCTAGACCGGGGTTTAGGGTTTAGGGTGATGTGCCGCACGGTCTTGTGTACAACAGTGCAAAAAAAATCGATACTTGCTGGATCGGAAAAACTGAAGCTTTTCTGACCCAGATTGCATTTGGGGGATCGCGGGATTTGAATGAAGCGAACAGTTGTAGTAGAGGCATTTTGCTTACCCCAAGCTCCCAAATCAGAACCTTTATCATACGGCCCAGGTTCTCAAAATCCCCTTGTCGAATTGAACAGCACCAACTACTTAACCCCACGGCAGCGCAGGTGCCCATGACCCTGCACATGGCTGCCCCTCAAAAGTAACTGTCTTTGACACCTAAAAGCGGTATACCTTACCTCACAAAGCCTAAATCCTGTCCCTAAACCCTAAACCCTAAAAACTCCAAAGGTCCTAAGCCTCAGGCTTAAGGCCCCTACAATTTCGACTTGAACTCCCCGGCGGTCCAACACCCTAAAAACAAAATGCCCTAAAATCAAAACCCTACGCCCCGGCCTGTCAACTCCCCCAAAAAAACACCCTACACCTCACACTCCCACCCTAAACCCTAAATCCTAAACACCCAAACCCTAAACCCTAAACTCTCAAAACCTTAAACCCTAAACTCTCAAACCCTAAACTCCCCAGAGCCCTAAACTCTCGAACCCTAAACTCTCAAACCCTAAACCCTAAACCCTGAGCCCTTGCTGGGCACCCGGCGTGGGAGGGGAGGGGTCGATGGGGGCTCTGGGGATGGCTCCGGCGGACCCATCTTAGGCTCGCCGGATACTTTTTTGCTCCAAGGCTTTAGGGGTTTAGGGTTTTTAAGGCTGAAGGGTTTTAGGGGTTTAGGGGTTGAGGGGTTGAGGGGTTTAGGGTTTTAGGGTTAAGGGGTTTAGGGTTTAGGGTTAGTTTTGGAGTTTTAGTTTAAGGTGTTTAGGGTTTAGGGTTCTAGTTTAAGGTGTCTAGGGTTTAGGGTTTATAAGGGCTCTTTTGTTTCGTGGTCTTAGGGTTCAGGGTCGAAGGTCTTGCTCGGGCTGTAACATGGCATTGTGCGGTGTAGGGTTGTTGGGTTGGGGGAGCTGGGTTTAAGGAGTTTAGGGGTTTCAGGTTCAGGGGTTTAGGGGTTAGGGTTTTAGGGTTTAGGCGCTTAGGGGTTCAGGGGGCTCCCCCCTTGTTTCAGCCCCTACATCATCTGCGAGCAGCAGCGGCGCCAGCAACAATTTGCCACTGAAAATACTCCTGACTCAGGAGGTCTGGGACCAACATACGATTTGTTGCTGAGCCCTGAACCTTAGACCCTACCTGAACCCAAAAGTAGGTGGAATCATAGCCCAAAACCCCTAAAAACAGCCAATAGGCCATTATTCTACATACTTTTGGTTTTCGGGTAGACCTTGATTAGGTTAAGTCAAGATTTTAAGACAGCACCCTAGGGATCCAGAATGGCCCAAAAAGTCCGTAGAATTAATGGTCTTCAGGGCTCGAAGTAAGTATTGGGTATTGTCTTAGATCCTTTTTTTGCAGTAATCCCCATCCCCCAATATTGACCCCTCCCCCCACCCCCCCGCCCCTGGAATTTTAAGTATGCAACATATCCAACATATCTTGAAATATACCTCAGTGGACTACTTGATATTCCGTGGGTGCAACGGGTGCTAATATTAGGTGGAGGAACGCACATAAGTCTGAACAGGCCAGAGACGTGGCACATGGTTTAGGGTTCAGGGTTTAGGGTATAGTCGGAGGGCCAGGGAAAGGTAGTAAGTAGGTTGACAACACCGTTAACCCACATAGTAACCCGCCCGAGTTGTCCCCATGATTCACCTGCTTACTAAGTCCCCATGGCCACAAACTCTAAACTCCCACACTCAGAACCCTCAACTCGACAATACTCCCTTATATAACCCCCTATATAAACCCCCTTTGAAGAATTAAGATTATAGCTCAAGTAGGCTTCAAGGTCGTCGGACTTTGCTTCTAGCTTTCGGGCATCCTGCGAACTGCTATTGCGCGCCCCACCCCGCCCCTGTGCCCCTCGGGCAATACAGGACATACTGAACCTTGTTTTGGGGGTTTGGGGTTTATAGGGTTTAGGGGTTTAGGGTGGCTGGTACATGCCACAATGCACCAAAGACACCTTCGTGCATTGCTTGGGAGCCCTCGGAGGGCTGATGCTGGTCAGTCGCACAGTCCGTGTACCGGAACCTAAAACTCAACGAAATTTTATCATAATTAGGGAAATCTAGAAGAATTTGAATTCACGATTAAGGCCATTTTAGTACTATTCCCTGTATAAGCCACCATTTAGGGTGAAGTGAAGTGAGGTCGTTTCAAATTGCCCATGCCCATGCTGGACCTGTAACTTGCAATCAGCAACTCCTTATAATCCTTGAGTCGCCCCGAGGTCACCCGTATTTGGCGCAACCCCTACGAAAGTCAGAATGTCAAAGGTCATGTGCAGGGTTGCGTAACTGGTTTAGGGTTTCGGGGTTTAGGCTCTAGGGAATGCTTAGCAAGCAAACATACTTGTAAACTCCAAGAACCTTCAGTAAATCCTGTAAGAAACACTGGTAGAATCCATATTAGTAGCCGCAAGGGGCCATTGGCGACAACCTGCTGCTAGCCTAAGCGATTTCTTCCCCAGTCCCGATCAATCTTCAACCTGTGCATTCTTACCAACCAGATTCCCATACTACAAGGGCCTAAATTGCCAATATCATTTTGACGCATTTGAGGTACCATAAACTATAACTATACAAGGAGTATGGAACCATAATATTGGTAATTATTTAGGCCCCTACAACACGCTCCTGCACTAAACCTCCAGTCAACCCTTTCTGCCATTGCCTGCGCTGTGGACAAGTCACGCCAATTCCATCGGATGGGTTGTAAGCTGGAACCTGCGGCCATGGGCCCAATGCTATGGGGACATGGCAGCAGGCCGAAAACGCACTGGTAGTGAGGTGGATTGTAGATAAACGTGATAAATACACACATAATGTACATACATATATGTATATGTACATGTCTAAGCGCATGTACGTCTACAGCATAAGATATATCACTACAACATGTGTGAATACAACCAGGAGCCGCAAATTTGTAAGCCTCGAATAAGACCGCCACCCCCCAGTAGTAAAGGCTCCATGCAAGATGCGCAGTTTGGAACCTCCCTGCCGGTGCCCAGTGCCCAGCAAGGTATTAGGAGGGAATGGACCCTTCTAGAAGTCCGTATATTATAGCCCCAAATTAAACCCATTGCACTCCGCCTGTCCTTACCAAGCACCAGCGATACAGCGTTGTTGGTTGTTTTCGTTGGTTCTTTTCGATGGCCCTGCTAAGATTTCAGGTGGGCCGCGAACTCAAAAGAAAGGTAGCCAATGAGGTAGACACATGAAGCCCGCAAAAGTAGGAGTAATTCGGGATTACGATGGGATGATTGCAGCCCCTCTTACAGCTTGGGGTTCCCCAGTTTTTGATCAGACTGTGCAAGGCTGTGCACGGCTGCGTAAGGTATACATTACCATCCCTAAGCTTCTTGCTCCACACTAAGGCACCCGGGCGCAGGACAATCATCCCAATGTGTGGTCCGCCTACAAAAGCACCCATATTCCCTCCCCAACTCTGCACCCTGAACCCTAGAGGCCGCCCTTAACTAAATAGGCCCAATAGTACGCGCGGCTCTGCTTCTGGACTTTGACAGCGGGCGAGCAAAGCGCTGCAGCACAAAAATGCAATTGCCAGCCGATCCACTCCACAGCAGCACCGAGTCGCAGCTTACGCCAGGACACGGGGAACCCAAACACCTGGCACAAGGAGATGACGCTGCAGGAGCTCATGTCCAGGATCAACACTGATGTCCACATGAGGCAGTCGTGGCCAAGGCGTGACGGACCCACACCAATTTGTGAGAAGTTCTCACTTAAAAGACGGACAGGCGCTCAATCCAAAAGGCACTAAACTCACCGCCAAAGGGAGCAACTTTTTAAAAGGCCTTACGAATATCCCCTAAACCCGGGAGTCCAAAGTTCTCTGGGACCTGGCAAGCCGCATTATGACCGGAGGAGGCGGGATCCATGATCAGCCCAGGCTTACGGTGAGTTGAATAAACTAAGTATACTACATACCTACTGCCACACGTGGCGGCCAGCGTGCTTCCGCAGCAGCAAGGTTCTCAACCTCCTCGATGTACCTTGCATCAAACTCCGCAAAAACTAGCTGCTCCAACAGCTGTTGGTTATCCTCAGCTTGATGCCATTTGCCGGTGCGCACTAGAAAATCCTTCTCCGGGGGGTCACCAGTGGTCTTAGGCAGAAAGACATGCGATCTAGGCATATTTCCATCAACTCCGCCAGGAACCCCCCCCAGCAAGGAGGGCCGCAAAGACGCATCCTTGTCGCCTACATGCTTTGACAACACATGCAATGCAAACGGCTGACCAGGCGGAACAGACCAGTCTAGCTGCACACGCCCAACAGATTCACAGAACCACTCCTGCAAAAGCTCACGCATATGTTGTAGTTCCTCATCGGTGAACACCGTCGCGTCACACTTCTCCTGCACCCGCTTGGTCAGGCGAAGCGGAGCTCTAACTTGTTTGAAGAAATCCACAAAGCGACTACGCAGGAAGCAAAAGTCATCCCTTGCACCAGGCGGGGGGGGGGGGGAACCAGCAAAAACTGACTTTGCAATCTTCGTTGTTGTGCGTTATATCATGCCCTAAACCCTATAGCCCTAAGCACCAAACCCTAAACCCTATTTAAAAATGCATTTGACAGGGACCGGGACTCGAGCAAGCTCAAGAATTCTAGGGCGCCGCCTTTCGTGGCTCAGAAATCTAGGGTTTACGGCTTTTGGCTTAAAGTTTGGGTTTTAGGTTTGTGGGTGTAGGGTTTTTGGGTTTGGGGTCTATGTTTGGGTTTAGGGTAAACCAAGACTCAGCAATCACTGCCGCCGCTTTTGCGCTGCCCATTTGCTGAGGCTCATGGTGAACCGTAAGATTCTTGCGAGTTATACGGGTCTTCACGCCTAAGACTGATGACGATGCACCGCTACAGGATAATAATGATAGCATCAGCACCAGGCGGCCAGATCCCTAAACCCTAAACCCTTAAAGCCTAAACCGCTAAACCCTAAATCCTAGACCCTAAACCCTAAATCCTAAACCCTAAACTCAAAAAAAACAATGGCAGCATGTCATGGCCAGAAGATGAGGGATTGAAGTTGTGATCATCGTTCCTAGCGAGACTGGAAGCATGCGGGATCCGGATACCTTCCGACTGACAAATCCTAGAAGCACATTACCTACTACAGCCTATATATCTACTTGCACCTGCTGAAATATTACATGTGTATGTAACATACCTCGCAAAGTGTGCCGCCGTCTTGTGTTGACGCATGTGTAATCATGTATACACACATTAACTATATCTAGTCCTGTACATGTAAATGCTCGACCTCACGAAAACGACATTGCGTATGATCACATGTGTGTACGCTCAATTCTGTAAATCCACGTTTATACAGACGTCTATACACATATGCAAATGTATATATATATATACATATCCATAGGCAAACAGTTTCCTAGCAAACACACAAACAGCCTAAACCCTTTAACCTAAATCCTGAACCCTAAAACCTAAACCCTAAGCCCTAAGTAGTTTGAAACTCCACACCATTGTGGCCGCTCACGACCGGCTGTCGCGGCGCCGGCGCCGGCGGCCGGAGCGACTTTTGCTACGCTCCCGGCGCCTCACAGAAGGGGGCTCAAGAGATGTACGAAACACCCAAAATTGGTTGACTTTGGAGTCCACATTGGGTCCCCATAGCTTTGGAAACTACCACTTGGGGATTAGTCGGATGGGGGCTTTGGTTCAGGGCTGGGATTTAGGGTTCGGGGAGTGGGCTTGCTTAAGTTGTTTATGGCTTGGGTGTTGGAGGTCTAGGGGTTTTTGTTTTGGGTTTATAGCTTTGGGAGTTTAGGGATTTAGGGTGTAGGGATTTGGGGATTCAGTTTCGAAAATCCTGACTGTAGACTCCCGCGGTTCTTGAACAAAGTTCCACTCAGGCTTGAGGAATGGTAATGATAAGTTTTACAGGAACCTGGACCCCCAAAGTATGTAGAATAATGGCCCTTTGACCTATATTTAAGGGTTTTGGGTCATTATTTTACCTACTTTGAGGGTTTAGGAATTATGAATTGTGATAACCAAGATAGTAGTAATAATGGTAATAAGTACTAGTAAGTATTGTACCTTTCAAACATTGAAGCTCCACACCAAAACCGTGACAAGCTGGAGTTTATTCAAGATCTGCACGGCCGCACCTGTCTGGTATCCAAAAAAGCTAGCACAAACGTGGGAAAAGACGATCAACGAGCTTGATGAAACAGCTGCAATACCACGTGACCCCAAATATCATTTGAGCTATAGTCAAAACTCCTGGTATCCCCCTTAATAACCCCTAGAATATTCCCCTAAATAATCCCCTATATACCCCCCCTTTTAGGAATTTAGACAATAGCTCATTTAGTGAAAAGCCGCTGTGGTGGCTGCACCCCGAACGCACGAAGCCACCTAACCCTACACCCCACGCCGTAAACCTCATGCCTACGCCCCTCCACCCCTAAACACTAAACCCCTAAACCCCTAAACCCTAAACCCTAAAACCCTACACCCTAACCCCTAAACCCTCAGCCCCTGGGAACCTCAAGCTCAAACCAAAACGGCACACCACCCCTCCCAAAACTCACATGCAGACCTGCAAAGGGCTCTACGAAGACTATAGTCCCCCTTAAGTGGATAGAATATGGCTTGGGTATATTATAATGTGTAGGGTTTAGGGGGATATGGCTTTGGGTAGATTATAAGATCCCCATATACCCCATAGTCTATCTACTTAAGTAGGCCTATACTCTCCTTGTTGAAAGGTGCTTCTATGGGTGGCTTCCATAAGGAGGGGGCTCCAATGTATATGCGGTTTATACTACTACCCTGCTTATACGGGCTCCACATGAGTTTTCCTACCAGTCTGGGTAAGGTAGTCCCTACAGCCTACAACACCCCCCCCCCCCCATACGTCTTGACACCCGGCATAGTCCCCATGTTCCGTATGTACAAAATCTAAACCCTGAACCACCCTGAACCCTAAACACTAGACCCAAGACCCTAAACTCTAAACCTCCAAACACGAAGCCCAAAACCGAAAACCCTAAACCCCAAACGCTGAACCCTAAACAGCCAACAGCCGAGCCTCAGGGCCATCCTCTACACGGCTGCCCCACACATTACCTACAAACAAAAAACCCCAAGGAACTTCGTAAACTCAATAACAACCCTAGTAGGGTTTAGGGTTTGGGGTTTATCCTACCTCATACGCTCCCTGTAACCTATACTGCCTATAGTCTAAGAGTTCATACTAATAGTATTGATAAGAAAAAATAGCCTGCTCTAAACTAAGACTCCTGCGGTACCTTATATACACTTACCACAGCCCGTGAGACAGCCCTACAGCATACAACCCCCATCTCCTATACTCTAAACTGCCCTAAACCCCCAATCCTAAACCCTAAACCCTAAACCCCCAAATCCTAAACCCCAAACCCCAAACCTAAACCCCCAATCCTAAACCCCAAACCCTAAACCCCCACACCCTAAACCCTAAACCCCAAACCCTAAACCTCAAACCCTAAACCCTACACCCCAAACCCTAAACCCCCAATCCTAAACCCTAAACCCCAAACCCTAAACCCCCCAAACCCTCCACTCAGGCCTGCTGCGGCTCCTTCGTCGCGAGCGGCTGCGTCGCGTTGGGCTGGCGCTGCCTTGGCAAAAAGGGTTGTTTCTGGGAATTCTAGGGACGCTTGGGGTTTAGGGTTTAGGGTTTGGGGTTTGGGGTTTATAGGGTTTAGGGTAATAGGGTTTAGAGATTATAGGGTTTAGGCTTTATAGGGTTTAGGGATTATGGTTTAGGGTACTGAAGAAGGAATATGGTCCCAATAGTAGTGGGCTACCAGGTAGTGGGTCCAAAGAGCTCCTACAAGGAAATGGACTGCACCGAGGAAAGGCAAACAGAAGTGCAATCCTTATTCTGGGGACCTGCAAGGTTTTGGGGAACCTCTTTGTGAGCTAGCCCCTTAATAACCCCTATAATACTCCCCTACATAATCCCCTATATGACCCCCCTGATAAGGATTCAGACTCTAGCTCATGTGGGTGTTGCTACAGGGTGGAGGATTCCCTATGAAGGATCCGGTTCCTTATCCGGGACCAGTGTAAAGACCACAGGGTCCAAGGTTTAGGGTCTACTTCGTGTGTCTTTTATGGGTAGTGGTACACTATGAAAAATGCACAAGTAGGATGCCAGAATCCAACTTTCCATAAGCCTCCATGGGCCCAATAATCATACGCAAGAACCCCAGCTACCTCCTGTAGGCCATGCGGTTTAGGGCTTAGGCTTACTTAGGGTGTAGGTTGCTGGCTTCTAATTCTGGATGGCATGAATCTATACAGAGGCATTGGCATGGTAGCTAACTACGTAGGTATAGTCCCCCTTAAGTAGATAGAATATAGGATTTAGGGTCTAGGATTTAGGGTTTAGGGTTCAGGGTCCCCACTTAAGTAGATAGAATATGGGGTATATGGGAATCTGATTATAATATACCCAAAGCTATATTCTATCTGCTTAAGGGGGACTATAACTGGACTCCTAGGGATACGTCACCAACACCTGCACTAATAACACAGCCACAGGAATCCTATTTACTTGGACTCCTGACCCCTACATCCTAAACTGCGGTCCAAAGTTCCAAGTCTCCATATGGGCTGTCCAAAAAGGGTCCGAAAGTTCGTCCTTGAACCTTAGAACCCAAAAAACTGGCCCCAAATTTCGGAAGCCCCCATGCGCAGAGCAGGGCCTAAACCCTCCAGGCCCTAAACTCCGAAGAGACATGGTCAGCCCAGACACGCGCTGCCGGCTTCTTGTCATCGCCTCGGCTCATTAGTTTTGATTTAGGGTTTAACGTTCAGGGAACCCCTGAACCCTAATTCCTAAATGCCACCTCCAATAACAAACCTCTTCACCCCTCTCCCCCCCAGGGGATAAGTGCACCACAACAGGCCCCCCCCCTCCCCAGCAAAAACAGAACCGTTACTGCGGAGAAGGGGAGCTGATTACCAAGGAGTGCAGAGCTTCTGGGGATTTAGCACATATTATTCATAATATTTAGATACGCGCACATGACTGCTCATTTATACTCAAGGGTATATGTGTCGGGCTTAGGAGTGAAAGTCTGCGGCTTTGTACTAACTATGCGTGCAACGTGTTCACTTCCGCGCGTGACTAGACTTCAGAAGACCAAGTCAACTAAAGGACCTCAGGGAACCCGATATGAAAGATGAGATAAACTTGCAGATTAGCTAAGTTTCTGCGAGCTTTCTGAGACCCCGCCCACGCGAAATTTGCGACATAGGCAGTGACAATCCCCCAGCCACAAACATGTTTTGCCGTCCCAGCAGCGATAGTTGGCCCTTGCGTACTGCATGTCCTGGCCGCGAAGCATGTTGCAAGTTTTTCACATTTAAGGCAGCTCGAGTTACTCTGTAGGTTTTCATGAATAGCGAGGGTCCAAAGAGAGACCCCAGCATAGTTTAGGGTTTAAGGTCTCTTTTAAGGGTTAGGGTTTCGGGTCCTGGTAAAGGGGCTTTGGGTTAGAGTAGGGTTTAGGGGACCATCATCCTGATGATCGTAGCTACTGTCAAACAAGCGTCCCGAATATTTGGAAACCCCCAGATGCCCCCCCAAACCCGGAACCCGAAAAACCTAAACCGTGAACTTGAAGATGATGTAGCATTTGGCTCAGAGTATAGAAGAACCAGAACCTGAGTCATTGCACCGACTTGTATCGGAAGACTGCTTCTGGGATTTTCTGCGAAAACCACTGCAGTCCGAATGATCGCATCCGCCTGTATCCGAAGACAGCATCTAGGATTTTTCGGAGGCGGCAATGCCCTGCCACCAGAACGCTTTTTGCCCAGATTCGCTGAACAGCCAGAAAAGAACGCGATCAGCCACATCTTCAAACGGCCCAGATCCAGCACATAGCGGTTCAACGCAGATAAGTGCCTCTCGGCATCCAAACAGCATCCTTGGCACGTGTTCTTCTTGCTTGCAAGGGACAAGGCTTTGAATGGACAAATGAAGCATGGCTCAGGGTCCCATGTAAATGAGGGTTAGGGCGCTAAGCCCACCTGAACCCCAAAAGTCTGTAGAATAATGGCCTTCAGGTGTATGTTTAAGGGTTTTGGGCTACAATCTTACCAACTTTGGATGTCTTTTTAGGGGTTTTGGGCGATAATCGTACCTACTTTGGGGTTCTTTTTGGGGGTTTGGGGCTATATTCTGACCTACTTTGGGGTCCAGGTACTGGCTTCTCTGGGCTTAAGGGACGCATTGCTTTCGCACAGAAGAAATCAATGTAGTACTAAGACTTAGCCCATTACCCTACGAGGAAAAACATAAATATGAGGAACCCCATGCCCCCCCAAAAAAATCTATATAGGATCCACACAATAGATCCATAAGAAAGGTCATAAGCGCTTCTCAGCTCACAGCGGGCAAGAAGTAGAAGCTGCAGTGCAAACAGCCTACACTCCCGGAAACTAACATGGAAACCCAAAAAAGGCCCTATAAAGACTGCAGTCCCTCTAAAATGGAACTATACGGGTTTCCATGTTAGTTTGGGGGAGTGTACTTGTCTCTGCTTGCAGAGATTGATCTGCTCCACCAGCTTTGCAAGTGGTTGCTGGCATCAGGTGAGCCCTTGTCTAAACTCCCAGTATCCCCCTTAATGACCCCTATAGTAGTCCCCAATATAATCCCCTATAACACCTCCTTTGAGGAGTCTAGACTATAGTACAGGTGCCATCCGTGCAGCACAATGTTTGGGGTTAAGGATGCTGATGGGTGCATACTTGCAGGAGTGGGGGTTAGACAGCACTTGTGAGACTTTGCTGTGAAGCAAATAGGTACCAGTATGGCAAAACCACTTTCGTGCCAACTAGTACCAATTGAACATTTAAGACCATTCGACGTGGGAAAGTTCAGCTTCCAAACGGTTTGTTGTATTCAGATAATGAAAACTACTATATGAGAATAGGGTATGTATTGGGGTTCTTAGTATGGAATATGGGAATATAGTACATATGGGTTATATTGGGATAATGGAAAAGAAAATGGAAACTACTATCTAAAAATGCCTCTAAGCCGAACCCTACACCCTAAACCCTAAACCCTAGTTGAATAATGCCTCTAAGCTCTACAGACTGACTGTGTGTAGGGCCAGAGTCAAAACCCCTAACCCCTACTTACGGGGGGTTCGCAGGGAACGTGGGAATGAAGTACCTATTTGTATGTATACATACTAGAGAGACTACATAAAGATGATATTCCCATATTCCCTACTAAAGACCAGTAAGCTTAATTCAGGGGCCTAAAAAGGTACCAACATAAGTTTGAGGTCGCTTTGAGGCAGGCTATACCAAGGAACCAAGACCCATAGTCTTGGTGCTGATTTAGGCCCCTATAGTAAACTCGGAGCCAGCCCCCAAATCCTCAACCCTAACCTAAGGCTCAGTTGTGGCTCCTTTCTGGATGGTTTCCCTATTTTAAACCAGAAGCTCTAAACCCTAAACTCTAACATCCAAACAGAAACAAAATAGGAGCTTCTGGATATACCCATCGTTTTCTCCCTCAAAGTTCGTGGCGGAGGTCGGAACCCCGCTCCCGATATCATGACCCTACATGTCGCACCTATACATATGGGTCTCCCAAAATTAGGGCTACCATATTGGGGGTCCCTAGGATAACGATGATCATATATTGGGGCTATATTGGGGTTCCCCTATTTGGAAAACTACTACATACGTATCTAAATATGTACATACATGAAGATATACATATGAGCTATAGTCTGAAATCCAAGTGTCCCCTGTCATACCCCCTATAATACTTCCCTAGATGATCCCCTATAGAACCCCGTTAAGGAGTTTAGACAATAGCTCGTATGTACACACTAAACCTAGGTAATGCCTAAGCCACCCCCCGAAAGTGTAGTCCTCTCGCTCGAACTTTGTGGAGGTCAGTACCTGTGCCTCCCTTTGCACCGGCCTGCTGCACTTGTAGGTCTAGGGGTTTACGGTTTAGGGTTTGGGGTTTAGGGTTTACGGTTTGGGGTTTAGGGTTTGGAGCTTAGGGTGTAGATTAAGGGTTTATGGGGGTCCAGGTTCAGGGCTCAGTAGTTTCTGGGATATATGCGTCTGTAGCTACATGTAGGTAGGTAGGTAGGTAGGTAGGTAGGTAGGTAGGTGTTGGGGGATACCAGGAAGAGCGCTGTAGAACGGGCTGTCGGGCAAAACAGGAATAATGAAAATAAACAAAGAAATATAACTTGGGTGCATATTATAATGAAAATCAAAACTCATTGCTTGCAATGATCCAGTAAACCCTAAACCCTATAATTTTCTTTCAACCGATGCCTTTAAATGGTTGTACATAGGATGTATATACAGTGTTATATAGGGGCTGTTTAGGGATCATTTGGGTGTTCTTATATAGGGGGACTAATATGCTGCTGCAAGCTGGCGATGCATTTCAAGCCGCAGCCCGCGCAGGTGCCCTTGTTCTTCTTGCAGTACCATTGCTACTATCTAAACCCCAAAAGTATGTAAAATACTGACCCTGAACCCTTAAAAACAGCCCAAAAGGCGATTATTTTGCATACTTTTGGGGTCCAGGTAATTACCATTCTTCTTATGACAGCCGTACTCTTATCACTCTTTGGGATGTTGTAATTAGGGCTCTTGGTTCTTGAGCGTTCGGGTTTAGGGTTTAGGGCTGGAGAAGTGTATGATGGTGGTGCACCGTTCCTCTGCGACTGGTTTGGTGTTTGCACTGATAGGTTTGTTATGGAACCGTCTCGAGCTCCCATGCTGTAATCATAGTAGTATAGGCGTAGCGTTAAAGCTTCATGCGGGGTTACCTTCAGTCTCTAAAGGGCTTTGCTGGGTTCACAAGTGCGGGAAATTCTCCAGATAACTTCTTAAACCTCAAAGTTGTTGCCCGAAACTACCCTTAGACCCTCAACCCTAAACCCACTTCCATATTCTTATGGCAAACAGCTCGAATCTTTATGGTGGACATGTAAGGATACATAGGTTTAGGGGTTTGCAGTTGTGCTTACTGAGGAGCTTCAAGAAAAAAGACAAATTAAAACCACCATGCGGGGTTTCAAGTTTCAGGGTTTGGGTTTTGAGACGAAGCAACGTTCGCTTGACGATTTAGAAGGCTTGAGGAGGGACCACTGTGGCCGTGGAACCCTGGGAGCACATGGGAAATGCAAGGAATGTGGAGCGGAGATGTTTCTCAGATATGAGACACTTGGGGATCTCAGTGCCACGCCATGATGATGTCAAGAGGCAACTTAGGTTGCGCCCCAGGGAGCATCAGGATCATCTTGAGAAACTCGCATGTGGAAGAGTACATACAAGGATTGGCTCTTTTTTGGGCTGCACAGACATGAGATCGCGGGCCCCAGCAACGTTCAAGGGCCAGATAAGGTGAGATGTGTTACAGTAGCCTGAAATCACACGGCGTAGAGTCTGGGGTTTGAAGTGATTCCGGCCATACCATATTTACTGGTTGTTACTAGCGAAGAAGGGAATATAATCCCTATATATAACATATTCCTATCTTCCCTAGTAACCCCAAGTAAGCATAGTTTATCTTCGAAACACTCTTGGTGGTTTGAGGTCGAGGGTTTAGGCGCTAGCTGCCAACTCAAATTCTTTGAAATTGTATGCGCCCTCTCAACTCTTGCGGAATTGGGAGGTGCGGTTGGTTGAGGTGGCTACAAAACCCCAACACCACATCTTAAGAGCAAAACTCAAAAGCCCTGAACCTAAACCCTAAAACCTAAAACCCTAAACCCATAAAGGCGGGTCTACGCGGTCCTTGCTTATGTGCTCCCCTTATATGGGTACCCCTGAAGGATATCCTAAATGCCGAGCCCTAAATCCTGAACCCTACCTGGACCCCAAAAGTATGTAGAATAATGGCCTTTATGGCTATGATTTTGGGTTCAGGGCTACTATTTTACATCCTTTTGGGGCTTAGGTAAGCCCGAAACCCGAAATCCTACACCCTATAGCACTAATTCCTAAATCCTAGATCACAAACCCAAAGCTCTGGGCATCCTAAATCCAACACCCTCAACCCTAAACCCTCAGTCCCTGCACCCTGCATCCTAAATCCTAAGCCCTAAACTCTATAAACCCTAAACCCTACAATCTAAATCAAACCCTAAACCCTACACCCTAAACTCTAAATCCTAGACCCTAAACCCTAAACCCTAGAATCTCAATGCTAAATCCTAAATCCTAGACCCTAAACCCTTTTCCCTAATGTCTAAATCCTAAATCCTAGACTCTGAAGCCTCGTCTGTGGCTTTGGCCCGGCCCAGCTGACCGTAACTGCTTGGCCCTGACAGCTGCTTGGGATAGCGTTTAGGGTTTAGGGTTTAGGCTTTTAGGGTTTAGGGTTTAAGGGTTTAGGGTTTAAGGTTTTAGGGTTTTAGGGTTTTAGGGTTTAAGGTTTAGGGTTTGAAGGTTTTAGGTTTTAGGGGTCAAGGTTTAGGGTTTAGGATT
>CAJNIZ010002482.1:5327-25758 GCA_905231905.1 Symbiodinium pilosum
TAGACTACAGCTCATATGGTTTCCCCAATGTAGTAACTTGACCTGAACAGCAACCCAGTAGGGAAAGGAGATGACACAGGCCTGATGGGTTCCGAACGCGCACGAGTGAACAATGCAGTGCGTGATGCAGCCGTGGAGACGGAGGCTAGGGCTGTCTCGGAGGAGAAGGAAAAACAAGCCAGGAACATAAAAGGGCCGCGGGACATGGAGATTGATCAGCGAGCAAAAAGGTTCGCGGACATAGGAGTTTGGACAGAGTTCTACACGACGTGGAGGCGGATCGGAGATTGCATAGGAACTGCAAAGCCCGCCCCGTCCACAGAGACCGCTTTGCCAGGATTACCAGGTAAAAAGGCGTGTGTTACGTTAAAGTCCAAAGTCCAACACCCTAAATCCTAAATCCCAGTCATAGCATGACAGAGCTGCATGCAGAATGCTGCGGTTGATCCCGCACGTACTTGCAGCAGATTAGCAAAGCATGACCAATGTTGCTCCTGAAGTTTTCAGTTTAGGGCCTGGGCACTGAATCCTAAACCCTATAGGCCCTAAGGGCTTAAGCCCTAAACTCTACAGCCACGGAATCTCTGAAATCCTCGGCCTGCAGCTTCTACATGTTTAGGGTCTAGGGTGTTGTGCTTTGAACGATGTGCCGGTGAAAGGCAGCGAGAATCACCTCGCAGATTCTGCACGCCAAGCTCCGGAATTTCGCCGACGATGCTTTGCGCAACTTGAGCGCAGGCACGCTCAGGGCGTACTTTTGTGAGCCATGCGTCTGTACTGTCCTTAGGACTTACCTAATTAAATACTAAAAACATATTATAGGTCTAAGGAAACTACAGGCGTAGGATTGCGAACGGGTAAGGTGAGGGAGCCAAGTATAACTTGGCGTTCAAGGGTTAAGGGCTTTCAGGGTCCATTTTGAGGGTGTTGATAGGATGTTGGGATGTAGTTCTGGGGCGTCACCGCGAGTTTCAGGTTTATTTTCGGTATATAGTATATTGCCAACATGCAGGGTATGGGTGACTATGGTAGGAATTGAGGCCTAGCAGATCAAAGCCAGGCATGTAGGTAAATCTTGACACTGGTGTCTTCAAGTCCGAGGATTTGAACCTGAGATCGATTGATTGGTTTTCCTCGACTCAAGTTAGATCCAACACGAAGGTGGCACTTTGGCATGAGCAACAAGTGCACAAAGGAAGGACTCCATGCCACAACATGTCCCGAACTAGCCGTGTGCCAAGAAGGGAACTGATGTCACAAGCTCCAATGTCGAGCTGCAGTGTGCATGGGTTGCGCAGCGCCATGTGTTACGCTAAAGAACCCTATTACATTGTTCAATCGCAAAGCCCTAAGTCCTAATTAAACGTTGTTGAATTGGATCCCTGGAAGATGCTTTCTGCAAGGATTGGATGTTCAGATTCGACATGCCAAGCCCCGCCCAGTACTTGGAGGGGCGTGTTGATTTCATAACCTGCTTATGACTGTCCTTTTGGCCCAGTTGTATAGTCCCTTGTGACCCCTTGAAGAAGTAGTGTTATAGTTGGGTGACAGATTCAGATATGATGTGGGTTATAAGTAGCACGCGCCCCTTAATAGGGCCCCTGATGGTTAATATACCTACAATGCTGGAATTTCCATTCCTGTGGCTTGAAGGGCGGTGGAATCCTAAACCCTAAAACCCGAAAACCCTAAACCCTAAATACACTATGAGATCCCCTACCACTCCCTTCACATTCCCTGCCCACAAAAGAGATCCCAAGCAAGCCCAAGTTAGGGTCTGCTTACCAATTAGGATTTAGGGTTTAGGGTTTAGGAGGGGGCGGTACTGGGGAGCCCATAGTACATAGACACGAAAGCTTTGGGGTTGAGGGTGCTAGCATATTCATGGTCCTACGGATCTCAAGGTTGGGGTTTACAAAGATCCAAGTATATACCCAGGTAGATTGCATGTAGGCCCCGATGCAATTTTTAGGAATCTTCTTTTTCCCAATTTATCTACTACCTATCAAGAGCTTAGGCTTTAGGCTTTGGGATTTAAGGATTCGAGTTTATAGGGTTCTCGAGCCCTCGGGTTGGAAGTCTGCTCTGCTTCCTGCAGGCACAGGGACAGAGACGTCCAGCCCTTCTGAGGCAACATCGAGGTCTAGAGTTCCTTGGTTCAAAAGCTTTCTAGAGGGTGAGGGGTTCGGATTTAGGGTTCAGGGTTAGGGTTCAGCATTTATTTTTTAGAGGCCCTATTTTGGGGGATCACGAGGGGGCAATTTTGCTGAGTTTTTCCGGTGTCGTTGTTGAACATTTTTTTGAACTTTCTGTATTAGCACCCCAAAATGAAGGTTAATGCCTGGCTGTACCTGAACTCCAAACTCTTCAACAATGCGATGCCATCTACCTACCTCTAACTATGACTGAAGCTAAAACCCACTTAGAGCCACTCCTAGGGCGACTTAGGGCACGTACAATTGGATTCTAACGGCAATTACAAGCCCCAAGCTCTAAATCCTAAACACGCGCGTTATGATTAACTTGCCCCTCCAAGTACCTCTGTAGACCCCATAGGATTATTGGCCCACTCCCCTGGATTTTCCCTAGGTAAGGGTTTAGGATTAGGGTAGTTAGGTAAGGTAAGATAGAACTCAAGCTATAACTAGATAATCCCGTAGTCCCTTAGAATTGTTACCGTGTATAGCACCAGTGTTTCGTATAATTTCCTACCCGCGAGTATCCTGGTGGTGTTCCAAAGGGCGATTGCTCAAGATACTTCACCCCAAAATGGCCCGAAGGCAGGTTCTCTTTTTGGTTAGGTTTAGGGCTAGGGCTAAGGGTCAGGGGTTGGGGCGCAGGGTTTAGGGTTCAGGGTTTAGAGTTTCGGGTTCAGGGTTCAGGGCTTAGGGTCAGGATTTAAGGTTTATGGTTTAGGGCTTCGGGTTAAGGTGGATCTCATTGTAATGGCTATAGAATTATGAAGAGTGAGCCCCACTATCTCTCCATGATCCTTATGCGTCCTTTAGTTGACCGCCCACTTTGAAGAAGGCCTATGTTCGGTCTTGAAGAAAACTGATCTTACTTGCTACATGGGCCCTAAACTCCAATCCCTAAGCCCTAAACCCCCCTAAGCCCTAGAACCCTAAACCTGGATCAATGTTAGGGATCCTTTTTACTTTTTGGGGTATGGGATTCCTTATATTTAGGAAAAAAAGGATCCTTTTTTCTCCCTAGGGTAATGTGGACCAAGAAACTATTCAGGTAGTCACAGGCTTCTCCAACATCCAAGCAGTGCCTCCGGACCGGCAGGAAGATCTGACTCCAAAGTCAGGCCGGGTTTTGGGTTTTGGGTTTTAGGGTTTTAGGGTTTAGGGTTTTAGGGTTTTAGGGTTTAGGGTTTAGGGTTTAGGGTTTAGTGTCTAGGGCTTACTGTTTAGAATTTAGGGTTTAGATTCTAGGAAAAGGGGTTAGAGTCTAAGGTTTAGGATCTAGGATTCATGGTTTAGGGATTAGGGTTTAGTTTCTAGGATTTAGGATTTTGGATTTAGGGTTCATGGAGAATCATATGGAAAAGAAGATGGAGAATGCATTTCAAAATCTTCAAATAGCTGTACAGACGGGGGTAAAGGTTTAGAGTTTGGAAGTTGAGGGCTTTGAGTTTACGCGGTGTCTAAACTCACATAAAACGAATTGCCTTTCAAGTTCTTGTTTAGGTTTGGGCCGTTGTACATTCAAGTCTTTTTGAGGTTCGGGTAGGGGTTTAGTGGCTTGTTTAACGTGCTTAGGGTACGCTAAATCTTAAACCTAAACCCTAGGGTGTAGGGTGTAATTTGGTCAGGCTTCCTCCGGATAATGTCCAAACCTTCCTTCCTAAACACAAAGGCTTAGGTTATGGGGCTTGGGATTCAAGATTGGGATGTGAGCCCTGGACTAAATTTGTAATATATCCCTTAATAGAGATATATATGTATATATAGTCCCCTATAGGTCCCCCCCAACCTAAATTTAGTCCGTAGCTCATGTAGGTTTAGGGTTTGGGATTTAGAGCTAGGTGTTCTGCATGTCAAGTCCAGTAAATGGCAAGGTCCCTCCTGCTTTTGTAGCACTCCACCCTCCTAGGGTTTGTGGTTTAGGGTTTTCATACCGCTTCTTTCTTCCTTCGCTCGTCACCTGCGCTTGTTCCCCGAATCACATATGGATATTTGTTCTTATATAGAATGCCCAATTTTATGGACCTCAGAGATTCGGGGCAAAGGGACCATTAAGGGTGGACATGGGGGTCCTTCTGGTAGTCTAGTATAGTCCGTGATATACTCCCTGGTCTAAGGCTAACCCTATACCTCAACTGACTGTAGCTCACATAGTTTCCTTGCAGTCAGGAAAGGTTTGTGCCTAGCGTAGCGTTAAATACGACATCCCTCCTTGGGCCAAACTTTTGTTTAGGCTTCAGCTCAATCCCTACTTTGAAGCTGTGTGCTGGAGAGTGGCAAAACAAGAAATGCAAAAATCCTAAACCCTAAACCCTAAACTCACTAAACTCTAAACCCTAAACCCTAAAGTGGGCCAAGGTCTCCTAGCTCGAATGTTTCCATGTGCTTATGAGATCACTTCTGCCTGTAACATGAGTGCCCGATAAAATCTCTTTCTATAATGTATGAGTATGCCCCCATATACCCCTATAATTGAAATTGTTTAGACCCATAAGCTTTTTGATTGAGTGGTACCTTTAGTCTGAAACCCCGAGCTTCTACAAAAGCCCTAAACACTTAAGCTTAAACCCCTACAAACCCTAAAGCCCACACACTGTATAGTTTCAGACATAGCCGCTGTTGATTCTTGGAGCACGTGCTGCAGGCACAGCTCAGTCGGCAAGGATCGCATCCGCGGACTTCAGGCACTGCACCTTTGGGTGGCTTAGGGTCAAGTGGGTGGGTTCTCAGGGTCTCTGTGCCTCTTCCACCCTTAGTCAAGATAAGGCGCCTCCAAAGGAATCCTTAATCCTTAGGGCCTTCAGGGATTCTGCGTTTACGAATTGAGAGATTACGGATTTTGATGATTTCCTCCTTAGGGTTTTTGCGGGCTCTGCTGTAGAAAAGCAAAGCATCAATGAGTTCATTTACTAGGCCCGTAGCCTGAGATGCTTCTATGGTCTACCTGGACCCCAATAGTAGGTAGAATAATAGCCCAAGACCTTTAAATGTAGCCTAAAAGGCAATTATTCTACGTACTTTTTGGGTTTCATGTAGTGCTTACAGCACACTCTCTGACCGGAAGTGGCTGAGCTCAATCCCTCCTAGGGCCACTGCCTCTAACACGTAGATGAGGATATTTCTATATAACCCCAATATACCCGCTATATTATAACACCTAAATAACACATGTAATTCCTCCATAATCCCTGTACCCCTATTTGACTTCATTAATTGTTAAATCTTTGGGACTCCCATGACCCTCTCACAGGCTTTTTTAGGCTTTGCAGGGGCCTATTCAGGGTTTAGGGTTTAGGGTTGAGAGACCTCTCAGTGGATGGCTATACTGAGTAGGATTGCGGATTGGCAATGGGGCTGTGCGCTCGCTTCCACTCCAGTTCTGGAAGGCATTAAGATTCACCTATGGCGTACGAGCCGTAGTCTAAACTCCTTCAAGGGGATTATATCGGAGAGTATCATAGGGGATACTAGAAGTTCTAGGCTATAGCTCATATATTGCCGGCAAACCCTGCAGGGTTCAGAAAATTCACGCTATAACCCCCCACCCTCACACCCAAACCCTGAGTCCTAAGCCCTAAACCCCAAACCCTAAAACCCTAAAGCTCCCAACCCTACTCCAGGAAGCCTTTGCCGGTGAGCGCCCGCAGGGCGGAAGGAGACGCCGTTAGCAGCCAGGGCCTGCCGACAGCTACCCCGCGGGAGGCCGACCATGCCTCTGTTGAACAAGGTTTGGGAGGGGAATTTGGGGTTTAGGATGTAGGGTTTAGGGTTTAGGGGGTAGGATAGAGGGTTTAGGATTTAGGATTTAGGGTTTAGGATTTAGAGGGTAGGGTTTAGGGGGGTAGAGTTTTAGGGTTTAGGATTAGGGTTTAGGGGGTAGGGCTTGGGGTTTACTGTTTGGAGTTTAGGGTCTGAGGCTTGGGCTTTAGGGTTTAGAGTTGGGGGTTTGGGGTGTGAAGCGGCGTTATAGGCCTCGCAAGTACATAATCTGGGTTGCTCTTACGGACCTTACGTAAACTATAAGTTACTATAATAAGGAAACCTTACTATTTACCCTAACACAGAACCCTATCACCCATATTACAGTTCTTGAGTTGCTTCACAGCAAAACAGTCAGTGAACATGAGAAGCAGCTATGGGCTGATTGTGGTTGGCAATCTCATAGATTCACCCAGTCTGAGGCCATCGAAGTTTAGGGTTTAGGGTTTAGGGCCCTAAATCCTAAACCCTTGGAGGGCTTGGGACCCGAGAGTCACCTACTTGGACCTCAACAGTAGGTAGCACCATGGCCCAAAGCCCCCAAACATACAGTAGTCAAAAAGGCCGTTGTTGTAGCGTTTTAGGGTTTAAGGTTTAGGGCTTAGGGTTCACATTGTACATTGGGGGTGCCAGGCAGGTCCTTCTTCATCAACACCTCAGCTACATCTCCAAAAACCATCCTAGAAGCTTCAGAACCACCCACGCAGTTTAGGGCTGAGGGTTTTTAGGAACCACCTCAAGGGATGGTTTATCTTTTTGTCCTGAGGCTAAAAACCTAGATGTTCGTCATACACGACTGTAGATTCTTAATGGGCGCGCCACATGTTGGGCGGTGGGTTGATCTTGAAATGGCAGTCGTGGCCCGCAAGAAATTGCCACATACTTGCAGCAAATCAGCAAGCTAGGAAGCCATGAGCAAATGCCAACAACAAGTTTGCAACCCCGCAAACCTTGGGAAAACATGATATTACCAACATGATGTTGGAGAAAGCGTAGAAAGTTTTTACACGAACCCAAGAGTATACTTTTTCCTGAAATGGTAGTATTTTGAGGATAACATGTTTTGGCATTCTGTCCCCATTGAGAGGCTGTTTTATCATCATAAGGATTGTCAGAAGGGCAATAAGCCCCAGCCACCCGCAGTAGGTGGCAGCCTAGGCCTTGAGTTCAGAGTTTGGTTTAGGCTTTGAGGTTTAAGGTTTGGGTTTGCGGTTTTCCGGTTTAGGCTTTAAGGTAGGCAAAGGAGGAAGGCCCTAGCAGCCGCGATCTCTTCATGCCTTACTTTCGGAGGCAAGCTGGGTGGGCAGTGCTTAGCTAGATTATTTGGTTGAACTTCAGGGTTCGGGTTTGGGTTTTTCTTGACTTGAGCAGAATAGAGGAAACTTTTCCAGAGAAGGTCTTGCTTCGCCACCTTCCTGCATGTGCGTTACCAACGGGCCTGGCCGCGATATCTCAAACCTAGCCCTAACCTCTAGCAGGCCACTGGGAAGTTTCTCAAAACATGGGGGCCCCCCTGCAACCGCCTCATAATCTGTACAGCCCCTAAAGGCCTTCCATCTTTGAGAAACCTAAGCTCTGTACGTCCTAAACCCTTAACCCGTAAAGATAAATCCTTACACCTTAAATCCTGAACCCTGAACCCTCAATCCTTACCCCGGGGCAACCACAGTGGATGGAAGGAATCCTGCACCACTTCGGGTTTCTGATGTACTACAATTTGATGGGGTATAGGATATATAACGCGGTGCAAGACTTCCTCCATCCACATTAACACGAAATTATATCTGCAGCTATGTAACCCATTTATAGCCTTTTCAGGGGACGTAGCAGGCTGATAATTTGTGTATATATATATATATCTACACACACGTAAAAGTAGGATTGAGTTGCCCCAGACTTCCAAGTACATGGCAACCCTTCGCCCAGAACCAGCCGCCGCAGCAGCCGCCGCAGCTGCCACAGCCGCGTCACAAGCGGATGTCGATCGCGGATTTGACGCTTCCGGCGGCTCTGCAGCAGAAGTGGAGGGGCTTTGACAAATAGAGAGCTAGCAGCAGAGCGGGGTCCAACAGTCAGGGTTCTTTTTTTTTGGGGGGGGGGGACGTCCCTCAACTATGGATATCTCATATCTTAAGCGTATGTGTATGGATTTGTGATATGTTAAGTATGTTTTTACGGTAGCTTGTCCAAATTCTGGTCTGTTTTGGGGTCCCCAGCATAATGCGGCCCCTACATTTTACGGCATCCCAAGTAGGATCCAAATTTTGCCAGTCCCCCTGCTGTAGGGGAACCCGTAGTGAAGGCAAGGCATGAGAATTCCATGGCAGCTCACAAGATTTGAGGCTCTACTTGGAAGGTCACGGGGACTTAGTAAGCAGGTTAATAACCCTAAAAACCGATATAGTTAGTCCTCTTATTAACATACTTCCTAAGTCCCCCTCCCTGACCCTCCAAGTAGGTGGACACCTCAGAGCCATCACTTCAGCCCCAACACATGGAGTACCTGGAGTTCCAGGTATGCAGAATAATGGTCGTTCTGACAAGGGTTTATGGTTTAGGGACCTCATTGGTGAAGATAGTCATGATCCACATCAAGCAGGTGCACTCTTGTGCATACTGCAAACACACAATGCAAGAGAATGCACTGCTTATGTGCCGGCAAGCCCCGACAATCACAAGTGGGGAGGTAAAGTAAATTAGGAAATGCAACCTAACCTACACAGGTACATAGCCTCTTAGACCCTGCTTGGAGCCCATACCTAGACCGACCAACTAAACATGACAACGGCTCATATACCCCGCAAAGTCTTTCATTATGAGTATTTGGGAGCCCTAGCCCTAAACCCCAAGCCCCTAGACCTCAAACCCTAAACTCCTAAAGCACCCAGCATAGGGTCCTATATTTCACGAGCAAGGCTTTGCAATCCTCACGTCGATCTTCGCAGGCTTCGCGTGCATTGTTGGAGCTGGATTTACCCGGACCCGACAGAATGAACCTTTGTTGGGGTCATTTGCATTGTTTTTGTAGTATATATCCAAAAAAAAATGAGGTATCCGTCGGGTCCCGGCAAACCCCAAAGAATGTAGGGAAGTTTTGGTTTAGAGTAATCACATATGCTAAGAAGTCGGCTTTGGAAGCACTTTTATAGATACTCCATTATCGTTGTAGGCTGCCAGAAGTGTAAGGCTATACAAGCTACATGGTCCAAACTCCTAGTATATCCCTTTTTTGCCCCCCCCCCCAATATAAATACTCACCATTGTGGTGCATTATGATATCTTGGGAGTATTTAATATTAGGGTGGGTGGGGGGGTTTAACCTTATGAGATTTTCGCAGCCACAGACTATAAGCCTGCCAACAGAATTAATAAGCACCCAACATTGCACATTTATTGCACATTGGAATTGCACACCGGTCCAAATTGCACATGGGAATTGCACATTGTATTGCACATGTTTTGCACATTTTATTGCACATTGTATTGCACCTGGGAGGCCAGGTGCAATACAATGTGCAATAAAATGTGCAAAACATGTGCAACTAAAATATTTTGCTGATCTATAGAGTGTGGCTGACAGAAAATCTCATAAGTTTAACCTAAACCCTGAACCCTAAGCGTTTAATATTTGGGGGGGAAGGGATCAGGAGGCTCGGGGTGTCTGGGCATAAACTGGTTGTTGTTGTTGTTGGGTTCGGCAGATTGAGCTGTAAGGTGTGGTTTAGAGGTTAGGGTCTAAACTCCTTAAATGGGTATTTTATAGCGGATAAGTTATAGGGTTATATAGGGTTTAGGGTTTTGGTTAGGGGAGAATACTTGCGCATCTTTGAGAGCGTTAAAACCAAGCCAGTCGAGTCTATTGGGAGTATATCTTTTAGAAGGCTACTAACTATAGGGGACCGTTTTTGCTTCATGGTCTCTACCCTGGATCAAAGACCTTCTGTTTCCCAACTGTTGCTCAACATTTCGGTTTTGAGTTGGACGTTGCTCATCGTATTTGAGTGTGCGTGTTGCAGACTTCTCACAGGCCCTGAGGCTTAGGCCATGTACTTCCTAGGGTTTTCAGTGGTGTATTTGTCTAATTGTTTGTTTGTGGCCTCCTCTTTTTCTACAAAGACGCCATATTCAGCGTTACTCACTCTGAGCCGTCAGGGAGGGGGGGGGGGCAGGATCCCTACCTAAACTTCTTTTACAGCACTGCCTGCAAAAGCCCGTAGCACCGCGAAGCCCCCAGCCTCGCAACCCTGGAGCAGTACAGCCTGAATTATTCAAAAGCCTAAACCCGAAATAGTAAACCCTCAACTCCCTCGACCATCAACACTAAATTCGTAAAAGCAAACCTAAACCCTAAATTCGTAAGACCCTCGGCCCGAAGCCCTATGTAAATTTGGAAAAAAAGAATTCAATACTCAAGCCCATACCCTAAACCCCAAAGCCTATATGCTACAGCTCTCACTAGGCACCAACAGCTGCAGACTCGCCCGTATCTGAGCATGGGGTTTAGGGTTTAGGGGGGCCGCAGGGTTTGAGGTTTGGGGGTTTCGGGGTTTTCCCTAAACCTTAAACCCTACACCCTAAACCCCCTTCCAGCAATGTTTCTGGCTAAGAAGCATCGGCCTTGAGGCCCCCAGTTAGAGCCTGGAGCTTTCTGCCCGAGTCGCGGAGTGAGCACAAAAAACCCTTAAATCTAAACTCTAACCATAAGCCCTACACCCCAAATCCTAAACCCTAAACCGTAAATCCTAAACCCTGAACTCTAAATCCTAAACCCTGAGCCCTAAAATCCTAAACCCTGAACCCTAAACCCAAACCGTGCCCGGACCAGGGAGAAAGCATAAGCAGGGACCAGTGCTTGACCGATCTCGAACCTGGTTCTCGAACAATCTGCCGCCAAAGGAGCTATGGTCGAAACTCCTTACTTGGAGGCCCATGGGACTTAGTAATTACTTATAACTGGATTTATAGCCCTACTTATAGTTTCCTTAAAAGGGTTTATAGGGGTTACTCCAATTATAAGTAGGGTTATAATCCCAATTATAAGTACTTATTAAGTCCCATGGGCCTCCAAGTAAAGGGGCTTATGTAGGTTTTACGGTCCAGACTCTGTAGGGGTTACCAAGGGGGATGCAACCCTAAACCCTAAACCCTAAACCCTATGCACCAAATCCTTGGAAGTGGAAGGCTTGACAGAGCGAGTGGAGATCTCAGTTACAGAAACCCGGGTCAGGGAAGCCCTAACCCTGGGTTTAGGGCGTAGGGTTTAGGACTTTAGGGTTTAGGGTTTAGGATTTAGGGTTTAGGGTTTAGGATTTAGGACTTTAGAGTTTAGGATTTAGGGTTTAGGGTCCCTCCAGGGATGGAACCCAAGGCCAAGGCCAAGGCCTGACACGGAGGCACGGAAGACCTTTGCAAGGCTGATGGAGAACGTCGCGGAGGAATCAAAGAGCTGTGAACGGAGCATCAAATGGCTTACTGATTCGTAGTAGGGAGTCAGGGACGATACTCCCTATAGAATATGTTCCCTTATTCCCGACTAACCCCAGCAAGAATGGAAAAGACGATGGAACAAGAAGCGGAAGATGGGGCTGTATAGGGACTTTGGGGGATAATTGCCAATAGGACATGACGAACCACTTCTTCTCCAGCTGTTATCCATCGTGCCCAGGGCTGATATGGCAGGGGCCAGAATACAAGCTTCGATGTAGTGCATTTTCTGGTTGATGGGGACTTCTAAAGGGGACTCCCAAGTACTGGATGCCCCAATTTGAGCCAACGGCGTAGGGTTCGGGAGTACATTCTACCACAATGAGATAAGCGTTATCGGGGGATAATATTACCAAGTAGCCACACAACCTTTGAGGAACTGTGGCACGGTTGCGCAATCCAGACAGCTTACAGGAGAGAAAAGCCCACATTGTCCGCTTGTTGCACATTAACTCTGGATAGGCAAGAAACAGCTACGCCGTTTAGGGTTTAGGATTTTATCTTCTCGTCGCAATCCTTCCTCACGAAAACCTTCTTCAATAAATCTAGTAGTAGCCTTGTGCTTCTGCTTTGTGACTTTGTTGTGTTGCAGTCTTCTGACTGTCCTTGCTTGCCCGAGGCAAGTGTCAGCACACGAGAAGTACCCGGAGACTTCGCGCATCTTATCCTACGCGCAGCATAACGCAAGGCGCCAAAGCCTTGTTGGTCCGTAATTAGTAGGGAACCAAGCAATGGAAACAAACAAGATATGTTACTGTATGAGGTCGGGGTGTATGGACCTATTTCTCCATTCCTTAGTGACAGACCAGTCACAAGACAGCTCAGCGTTGCTTCATGTCAGCTTTCTGCATGCGCGTGCTAACCAAATCCTGGGTATCAATGACACCTCAGCACTGGCACATGTGAGCTGTAGTCTACACTCCTCGAAGGGGGGTTATTTGGCGGATTATATGGGGAACTATTATATGGGTTATTAACGGGGATACCAGGAGTTTTACTGTAGTTCATGTAATATAGCAGCCGGAATGGCGTATTCTCATTGAGAACCATGCTTCCTCTGTCCGACTCTGTCCTGTGCTTAGCTAGGAATACGGAGAAGGAAACGGAAATTGCTATAGCGGGTTACATAGGGACTACAATAGGGATCCGTTCCTTCATTCCTCGCTAACCACAGGTAAGTCTCGTCAACCCGGAGTGCAGTGCAAGAAAACTTGCACCTGTACTTGGAGGTTCAAGGTGACAATAACTATAATCCAACTACACTTGGTACTCATAACCCACGTAGAACCATATTATGGGGCTGAAGGGACTTGTAACTTGTAACTGGGTTACAAGTACGATTGTCATTTGGGTTGTATTGCAACGAGTATACTTGCCCTGCACCTCCAGCTACCCACAATTGATTCCCCTTACTTAGGAGGTCCTGAAATCAGCTTTTGTTTTGTAACCCTAAGGGTCCAAGTATTCAATAATCATATACTTACCCAAAACCTGTACTATAATTACTACTACCTAAGCCCTAAGTGCCCAATTATTGGATACATGGACCCTTAGGGTAATAGTTGCTCGCTTTGTTTCAGAGACCGGATAGATGGTCAGAATTCTTCGGAGGGTTCCAGGGCTGATTTCACTTCGAACCAGTCCAAATCCAAACCCTAAACCCACTTGTTTAGGGTTTAGTGTTTAGGGTTTAGCGTTTAGGGTTTAGGGTTTAGGTGTAAACCCACTTGCTGGTTCATGCGGCGTGGCGCAGGCGGGACCACTCGAGGTCTTCCCGGAGCCCTTCACCAGACGTTCAGCCGCAATTTGCTGGCCTTTGGTTAGCTGGGAATGAAGGAATGGAAAAAAACTTCAAACTACTACGTATAATGGGCCTTATAGAGGCTACAATAGGGATCCATTCCTTCATTCCCAGCTAATCAAGAGAAAGTTGAATCTCGATGGTCTATGTTCTACATGCCCAGCACTACCTGCTTTGCAAGTGCCTTCATTAGCTTACCACTGCGAGAGCATCTAAAAATGTGCCCATAAAATCCTTTCTTACTGTACCGAATGAGTAACTCGATTCTCCTGGTCAGCAGAATTTGTTGTTGAGCAGGGGCTGGCAGCCAGCCTTAATCTAGGAGTTGTCAATTTCTGTTTTGTAAGCTTGTCTAGCTCGTTGTGTTGTGTCTGTTTGTTGGTTCGTTTGTTTGTGTGTGTTGTTGATTTGCGTTTAGGCTTTTGGATGTGCTGGAATTTTGCTGGTTTTTTTGGCCTTCCTCAGAAACTGTGGGAAGACCGGTGGAGCCCGGTTAAGTCGTGGAGTATGATAGGGCTCATGAAGGAGGATACACATGACATAACCAGCCAATATAACATATGTTTTTCTTTTGCTTGTTGCAAGCGTTCTGTTGCTCTTGTTTCAGGGTTGGGGCTTAGGTGGGCATTTCATTCAGGCAGGCAGCAAGACAAGCGCCATGTGTGCCACCCCTGGTGTGAATTGTTTGGTTGATTTAGGTTGAAGTCAACTTTCAGTTTCATCTTGCATCCTTGCCTTTGGCCTATCTGCAAAGCAAATTCCGCATATGCTCCGTCAAGTCTATAGATACAACTTCAGGCCCTTACTCAAAAAATCCAATATCCCCTGATTAAAGAACATGCTCCAAATCATATTGGGGATCCCAATATCATCTAGGCTATACTACGGTACATGCCTTAATTCCGTGAATTTTGGGCTTTCTTCTAAGGTGTATGCGTATGACCTTGCCTCCTTTGGGCCCTGTGGAGCCCCAGGGTTTAGGGTTTAGGGTTTATGCTTGGGTTCCTTCAGCAGCAGGTCCTTGAGCAAAGACCCCCCTTGGGTGCACAAGTTGGCGCAAGTCTACAGAAACAACATGAGTCATAGTCTAAACTCCCTAAAGGGGGGTTATATAGTGGATTATATAGGGGAGTATTTTATAGGCTGTATTAAGGGCGATACTAGGAGTTCAGACTACAGCTCACATGTTTTGGATTGAGACTGTCATTTGCATCACCACTAGCATCATGATCACAATCCCCATAGCAAGAAGCGTTGTCCTCAACCCTAAGCAAGGGGAAGAGAAGCCTTTTGGTTGTGCTAGCGTATCTCCACCCTCCGAAACCAATTAAACTCAAATCCAGCCTTCTCAGATGAATGCACTGTATACAGAAGACCCTAAGCCCTAAACGCTTAGAAGCCCTAAAAGCGTGACATGGGGTCTAAAGGGGCTTAGAATCAAAGTTGGGTTGGAAAAGAGCATGGAAATCCAACGGAAGGCAGGATAATCTAGTGGCTTATAGGGAATGATTACCTATATGTTTGTTCTAGATTCCTTGCAGACTTATGGTCCATCAGACCTTAAGATGATATTTGTAATTGTTCAGGCCCNNCCCCCCCCCCCCCCCCAATAACAAAGTAAACTGCCATCGCGGAATTCCCGGCAGTCAAGACTCGTCGTGTGTAAAGAGAATCCCCCTCCTGGTGGCATAGGGTGCTTCTTGCAAGCATTGCTATGCTCAGAAGGGTTCATTCGTCCAGGAAGTGATTGCTGTTGGCAATGCTGAATGAGTACCACGAGTCTAGCTGCATCGGTCATTACTGCGACCGTCACAGAAGAGATGACTATCTGACAAATCATCTGGCTAATGTACTGCCGAAGAACCATATATGGTATAGCGTACCTCAAGACGAGTTAAAGATGATATTTGCAATCATGTAGGCCCTGCAGTCTTGCTGATGTAGTCTGTTTGACTGGTGAGCCCCCCCAAACCCCAAACCTGACTGTCGGGCTCCTTTTCCTGAAGAATTTGAGGAGGGCTTGATTCCTCAGGGTCATCCAAGGCCGAATCGTGGATCGGCGGCAAGGGAGGGGGTCGCGACCGAAGAGAACATTACTCATGGTTCAGGGTTTAGCTGCAAACCCTTTGTAAGCCCAATGGTCGCTTCATCTTCCCTTTCTAGGTCTTCATGATTCTCCACTGTATTACCCTAAACTCCAAGCCCTGAACCCTAAACTCTCACTTACTTCGACGTCTGCCTGGATCACTTGAGGCCTGTCCTAAAATCTAGCTCAAACCTAAACCCTTAAACAGTGAACCCTGAAACCCGAAAGCCGAAGCCCGAAGCCCAAACCCTTAGGGCTTAGGGTTTTTTTCGCACCTACTGAAACCTAATCCCCGAAGCCCTTAAACACCAAACCCTTAGACCCGAAACCTTCAACCTTAGGGCTTGAGGGTTTAATGCCTACCTAGACCCTCCAATGTAGTTCCTTTTTGGGTTTGGTATTTTTTGGTTAGGACTCTTATTAGGAGTACCAAAAAGGTACCACATTGGAGGGTCTAGGTAAGCAGCCAGTGGAGCCTAGGCCTTGGAGAACGTGCACCAGCCCGAATCAGGCGATGTAGGGTGTACCTGAACCCCCAAAAGTATGTAGAATACCTCTGGGGCTATATTTAAGAATGTTGGGCTATATTTTGGGGATTTGGGGCTATTATTTTACTTACTTATGGGTCCAGGTAGGACTCAGCCGCATGGGCTGACCCTTTGCAGGGTTTCGGGGTTCAGGGTTGAGGGTTTAGGGTCAAGAAGTGGGGGGCGGGGGGTGCCTAAACCCTAAACCCCTAAACCCTAAACCCTAAAGATCTAAAAAAGGGATCCTGTATGTCCAGAAGGAAAGTTTAGGGGTTTAGGGTTCAGGGAGATTATTATCTTCCAGTATGGCAATTCCCTAACAGAATTCTGAGGGCACGCTACATGTACATGTAGAGTTGGCTGTCCCGAGGAAGATGAAGCAGGATGAGGGTATAGGGTTATATAGGGCAATATGAGCTATAGTCTAAACTCCTTAAGGGTGACTATATAGCGGAGTATGTTAGGGCTTGTTAAGGGTTCTAAGTAGGCTTACACACAAACATTCTTACTATAGGGACCCCCAAAAAGGTATCCCTCCATTTCTCCTCAGATGAGTGCTGCAGCAGGTGCTGAGCTAAAGCCACCGCGTCTGATGCAGGAGCTGAGCAACATGGGGTGGGGGGGGGTGAGGGGTGTAAGGTTTAGGGTTTAGGGTTTAGGGTTTAGGGGTTTAGGGGTTTAGGGTTTAGGGTTCTAGGGTTAAAGGGTTTAGGGTTTAGGGTTTAGGGTGTAGGGTTTAGGGTCTGGGGTGTAGGCTTGGCTTGATTAGGGTTTACACCTGTAGTCTCAGGTGTAAGTTTAGGGCTTGGGGTCAAGGGTTCAGGGTGTAGGAGGGTCAAAATGGGGTGCCCTTGAGTCCTTGCGGACCAGTTAGTAGATGGAGGGGTTACCACGCTTCTAATAATGCTTTTGCCGCGACAGTTCTGAGAGCAGAAGCAAGGTGGGGATTTCACATTCTGTAGGGCTTAGGGTTTAGGGTTTAGGGGCCAATGAGTGGTCCCTAAACCCTAAACTCTGGGTGTTTCCCAGCATAGCCGGCCTTGCGGGATGGACATGCGCGCGGGGTGGCTTGTATAGGACCATTTGAGCTATAGTCTAAAGGGTTCTATAGGGGTTATTAAGGGGGATACTAGGAGTTTAGGCTATCGTTCATTTTGAGAGACTCTCATATCCTAGAGCTGAGTAAGCTCAGTGTAATATACCCCCCCAAACTCTAGTTGTTCCGATTACGGATCTTCTCATTCCTATTATAACTGTTGTCAGGTAAGATGAATTGAGGAAGTCGGCACGTCTGATTCGGTGGTGGCGCATGTACTGTTCCGCCGGGAGGGCTATCAGATGTGGATGCAGGGGCTTGGAGTTTTGGGTAATAGGGTTTGGGTTTAGGGTTTGGGATTTAGGGTTTGGGGTTTAGGGTTTGGGGTTAGGGTTTGGGGTTTAGAGTTTGGGGTTTAGGGTGATCTTACCAAGGGAGCCCCATACACCTCCATGAAGGAATACACTCAAAATCATGTATGGCATCCTTAGATCGTCTAGAGTGTTTTCCTCAATCTCTAGATTTCAACTTTGCGTGCCCTCAACGGCAAGCCCTCCCCCGAGACGTACCTGAGTTGAACACCTACCCCTCTCCTACAATGGGTCCTACCATCCTAATGTGCAGAGGCCAGAGATTCTTCTGAGCAAAGTTCATTGCACTGCATGGCCTAATCCCATCCCCCAAATATTAAAGCCCCCAGCGTTACATATTGCCAGTGAGGTACATCCGAATATTGGAGGAAGCGTACAATATCAGAGAAATGGGGGGGGTCTTCATATACATAGGGCAAGTGGATTACAAATACTGGCCCCGTGACAAGAGTAACCTTGATGGACGGGCAAACACGCTCACAGAACGCAGTAGCTGCTAAGCTGTCTGCTAGTGGCGTCGTCTCAGCAGTCCGGACGGCAAACTTCTGCGTGGGGTGGGTTTAGGGTTTAGGGTTTTAGGGTCTGGGATTTAGGGGTTTGGGGTTTAGGGTTCACGGCATGTTCGAGGCGTTATAGACTGAACTGCTGAAAATCCCCCACGCGGACGGACTCTTTCCTGGAAGAACCTGCACGAGCAACGTAGAAGCCTAAATAATAGATAGACAAACTATCCCCCTTGAATTCCAATACTTCAAAGTAGGATGTGTAACAACACCCTTTTCTAAATGCTTAGGCTCCTAATGTAAAAGTATACCTAATCAATCACCAATCTCATGGTGCTGGCTTCCTTGCCCAAGTATGGCAGAGGGTACCTCAAATAGACCTCAAACTGATACTTGCTAGTGTGCAAGCTTCTACATTATTCTAAGCCAGGACCTCCAGGGTCTGTGGTTTAGGGGGGCCCAGCAAGCAGTATCAAGCTGTGCGGCAAAGGTCTTCAAGCAAATCTCGTGAAAACAAGCTGGAAGGTTCATGTCTGGCCAAAGATTCCGTCCACAGACCTCTAAACCCTAATTCCTAGACACTAGATATATTGATCTCGAAGGCGCACAAATCTATAGCCCGACCACAATCTCCAGAATCAGGCCGCCAGGCGAGACTTGTAGCACCCCTATGTACTCCCATGGAGCCCAATCTGAGTTGCTGTTAAGGAACTTAAAGTTAATTACCATAATATGGGTATATGGTAAATAATACGGTTTCCTTAGTGTGGTAACTGGTTGTAAGTTGCTTAAGTAACGGCAACCCAGCAATTTCCTGTAACATTCCACCATACCAATTTCAGAGTCCACACTTGCGCTGTCAATGCTCTCTCCCCTTGGTTTTTTCTTTGAATCTTCATAGCTAACTATGAAGCATGCTATCCAAATAGGTATAGGGGGACTCCTATATAGAAGCCGTGTTGCCAGTTCATTTCCCATGTTCTTTGCCACTTGCCTTCTTCATTGCCTGCATTAGACAGTAATTCCCAAAAATTAGGGGTACTTTTTGGGATTCCCTATAAAAAGGACTATAGTATTATGGGGTTTATATTGAAACTACCATTTCTGCTAGGTCCCTTTAAAGGGCTCAGAGTTCAGGGTTTAGGGTTTAGGGTATATAGGGAATATCTACGGAAATTACTAGATTTTTTTTAGGAAATGCGCCGAGTCTGGACGGATGGGGACTTCGAATACAGGGTACCCCCACATCGGGTAAGCTTGCATGCTTGCCAGGAAATGCGCAGGCCTTCCATGCTCTCCATGCAGGCACCACCTCGTTCTTTGGCCGTCTAGTGACTAGGTTCCCAGACCCCCTAAAGTATCCGAAAATAGAACCTCCCTGTATTCTCCTGGGTTCCCCAATGTAGTGATGGGATCATTATTTGGAGGTTCCATCTTTTGGGTCCTTTAAGTGGTCTGGGTTTAGGATTCAGATACTGACTATACGGGTTTAGGGGATTTCGGGCTTGGGGTTTAGGATTTGGAGTGTAGGGATTCAGGGGGTTGAAGCTTAGGTGGGTAGACTTGAATGAGCAGGTTCAGGGGAGTTTATGCATAGGGTTCACGCGAGTCTCACCCCATAGGAGTTCCCCCAAACCCAAACTAAGGACTACTAGGAGCCTATTCTGACCTCTTTGGGGTTGGGGCTGAGGGTTTAAGGTTCAGAGTACGCATTTATGGGGTCCTTATCATCGAGCCCTTTATTTAGCAGAAACGCTACCGTGCCTTTCTGTGTGCTTAAGCGGAAAGCCCAAAAATTCGAGCGACTGCTGGATTGAAAGGGCTTTCGGCTTAGCGCCTAGGGTTTAGGATTTAGGATTACCAGACTGGCTACAAGTAATGGGAGCATAGTAGCATGGTAGTAGGCTAGTGTTGTAGTATAGTAGCACAGTAATGTAAAACTATGGCACAATTCTAGCATGGCGGTAGCATAGTAGAAAACATATTATGTAGTAGCAATATGTAGTAATGACAACATGGAACCACATCCACGGCGCCTCGTCGGACCATAGTGGCTTTGATGTTTGGTTGGTGGGGGGTAGTACTGCTGTGTTCTTCACGATTCCCCCGCTGTCTCCTTCCATGGCGATTCTCACTGAAGACGTCGCTCTACGACATAATTTTGATTGTGTAATGCTTAGTCATAGGATTCCATGGTGAAGCCTGTATAGCTGTTGGTAATATTCGGCACATCACACCTCTCCTTGTGCTGCAATGGTTCAGCCTTCTATGATGGTCGAGTTGATACACGCGCCTACGCAGCTCCAAAGCCTAACTGTAAACTGCAAACCCGAAATCAGACATGCGAAATCTACAGCCCCAAACCCTAAAACTAAACCCTCAACCTGGAACCCCTAAAGCCTGAATCCTAGCAATTTGGCGAATTCTACTCTGTTACAACTCGCAAACCATGAGGGGGGGGAGTGCTCTAAAGTCAGGTGTCTGTAAATGAAGGTAGGTTCTGGGAATGTGGTTTAGGGTTTGGGGTTTAGGGTTTTAGGGTTTAGGGTTTAGGGTTGAATGTGTGTGATTCTTAGGCACTAGGCGGTTTAGGCTTAGCTATTGGCAATATTAGCCTGAAAAAGGGACCCTTAATAGGGGACATTGGGGTCCATCTTGTAGTTTAGTATAGT
>CAJNIZ010002483.1:0-26037 GCA_905231905.1 Symbiodinium pilosum
ATCTTTCAGGGAAATGGGCCGGGTCCGGAAAAACCTAACATTTTCCTGAAGGAAATCTTCCAGGAAAAGTTTAGGACAAAACAATGCGTTTTGTCGAGTGAAGAAGCACCATTTGAAGCAGCATCCAATTAACTTGGAAGAGCTTCGGATTCAGCCATAACGTGGTACTCACCGCTGATGAGAAGGTCGTACAGAGCATGCATATTCCCACTTTTCTTGGTCAAGCCGTCAATGGGCATGCTAGGATGAGTAACCCAACGAATCTTGCCGTTGATGGAGTTCATGTTCTGCCTCACCAATTGGAGCTCCAAACATGTTCTCTTGTCCTGGGAAGGTCCTGCCGACTCTTGACTCAAATTATCGAAGAGCGCCTTTGCGTCCAGAATCATCAGGGACTCCTTCATTCCTCCTTGGCGATGGCCACCACCTTGTTACGCCGAAGTTCGAACTCGGGATCCGTCAGCTCATTAAAGATGGAGACGATCCAGCACAGCTCGCCAAGCCTCTTCGACAGGCTCTGGGTCTCCGCAGCTAAGGTCGAGTTGACCACTTTGTTGCTCTTCCAGCTGATCAAGGAAGATGGCACACGCTTCCCTTTCTGAAGATCCTCATGAAAAGCAATGACGCCGTAGGCGCCCTGGCTGTTACCTCTGTATGCCTTCGCGAAGCCTGCGTCAGAGACCACACCCGCAAGGTTGCATAAGGGAACCGGACGAACTCAGGGTTCGACTTGATCAAGCGCACGGCCTTGTTGATATCGATAAGGTCCTGAACGGTAGGCCTTGCCAACGACGCAGACCCCAGGCTCGCTGCCGCAGCTGCATCAGGTCTACCTTCACGAGCTGCCCAGTCAAGAGCACCCAACACAGCTCTTGCCTGCGCAGTGATTGGCTAAGGCCTTGGTTCTCCCTTCCTGCCTTGAGCAAGGGCAATGGGTTCGAGTCTCTCTCCGATAAATATTTCCACACCGATACGGACGCCATAGTGTCCCCCAGCGATCGTGCTGAAGCATCCACTTTCCTTCGCCCAGCGCACACCATGCCTGAGTTGTACAATGCTCCTCACGAGAACTCACATAGGGTCGCATCCACGAGGACGAAGTTGTCGTAGACGCCGAGCAGCTTGTAGGGCGCACTCCCTGCAGGATGACCATCAAGCTGTTCATTACGCAGAACCACCCTATCCGTCTCAGCTGCGTTGGCATTTGCCGCCATTGGGTGCATCTCAGGAGAGGGGGGTGTCACCCCCACACACGAAGACATGTCCTCCACGCAGTATCGACTTCACATCCTTGAGGCGCTCGACCATCTGGTAACCTGTTCCCCAATCAATCATGTTCAAGGCTGGAAAAGTCTCCCTCTTGTCCGAAGAACTCAAGTACACAACATCAACTCCAACAACTTTGCCAGGCTCATAGCTCTTCGGAAGAAGTGCAGGTTTAGCTGGTTTAGGCCGAGGACGAGACAGGCATGCGTAACATCGGAAATCCTTGGCCACGTACCTGACAATGTGAGGCTTTGCGTGAGCTACTCTCCTTGCCATCTCTCTTGGAGCTGGGTGTCCCACGTTCTCAGGAAGCTTTTTGACGATAACTCTTCTCTTCGTTGGTCAGCTCGAGACCTCCGCTTACCAGGGGCTGCTCCACATCCACTTCGACCTCATTCTCATCAGCCTCCATCTCCGCAAAGACCGCAGAGAAGCCTTCATCAATCCGGCGCTCAGATCCGTCGAATATGGTGATGAAGTAGTCTTTCGGCACCTCGAAGCCGTAATCTCGAAGATCTCGAAGAACTTCAGCATTCACATCATCAACGCTGCGCACCGTATAGGCTGATAAGACATATCTCTTCCCTGTCCCTGGAGCAGTCGCATGCCATTCTTTGGGGTCGAACTTGCAAACCTTGTAGTGGATGTCGTTCAATCTGCCGTCACATCTGACTCCGTCTGGCAAAACACGCGTCTTCATAGGCGCAGACGAAGACACCATCGAAGAACTTGCCTGTTGCGGCTATCTCGGTGTACCCCACTTCCGGCGCTCAACCCTACGGCAACGCTGGTCCACGAAGCGTTCTTGAGACCTTGACAGCGACACTGGTAGCGTATTACCGCGTTCAAGTATCGGGTCAGCGTGGGCAGCTCGTTGGTTCGGCTAGTGAGCCCACACTGGTTGCCACGCGCACACAACCCGAAGTACAGGTACTGTTTTTTGAGAAAAAGGTCGCTGTCTTGCGGACATCTTGGGCCAGCTTTCCATGAGCCTTTCGAGTGAAGCACAAGACCAATCTTTGAGCCAGCAGCTTCGAGGCACGTTCCTCAAGGAAGTGAATGGCCTGCTTGGACACAAAGCGCTCAGTCACGCCCTCTTCCCCTGGTGTCACCTCGTCACCCACAGTTTTGTGGGAAAAGCTGTCGGTGTTGACCTCGCAGGGAAAGCTGTCGGTGTTGACCTCGCAGGGAAAGCTGTTGGTGTTGACCTACTCGCGCAGGGAAAACTGTCACTTGCCGCCTTCAACGCAGTCGAATTAGCAGTAACCATCTCTTCGATATTGGACAACCCATTTCCGAGCATGTCCTCCACAGCCTAGGCGTAGTTTCCCGTTGCGACCATCCGTGTATCCAAGGCTTTCTGACTCCTTTGGCCAGGAAACATCGAGTCTGTCTCTCAGAGACTGTCTCTCCTTCCACCATGTCAGTCAGCTCAGCTCCTCTGGGTGAAGGATCACAAAGGAGATCACAAAGGATTTCCCTCGAAGATGCCACTCAACAACATCTCGCGCTAGAGCCACGCAGCTGCTCGAACATTCATAGTCATCACCAGCGCATCTGGGTCTTCATCTCAAAGACGCTCCCAAAATTGCGCATCACTCACGTTGTGAGTTACCCCCCAATGAACTTTGCAGCGGGCCACCCCTTCTTGCGGTTGTACCGCGTCCAACATTTTGTCAGTGGCCGCTGTAAGGCGCTTGCGCTCCCCGCGCGAGAGGGCTTTGGACTTGCCCCTTTCTTCACACCATTCCACTATCTTCCACATCCTCGAAAACAGCAAGGAACTTCTCACCTTGATTCATGCTTTTTGGCAACCAACCAACACATCTGTCCCAAGCTGCAGTATCCACATTCCACTGACAGAAGGTTCTTGACAATAGCATGTTCCATGGTAAGGAGGATCGATAACGACAAAATGCCTTCATCTGCAGCTGCCTAGCCGTTTGCAGCTGTGGTCCTGACTCAATCATACAAATTTGTCCAAAGCTGACACCCTCAGGCAGCTCGCGGGTGCTCACGCCTGGCTTGATGGATTCACCACACTGAAACTGACTCAGAAGCTCTGCTCTGCATCCAAGCCATCTGAATCTGGCGCGGTGGCCCTGAGCCGTCATTCTTGCTTGATTAGCTTGCTCCACCGCTTTCACATGAGCCTTCATCACTCGACTTTTGAGCTCCACATGGACCGGCAGCAGCTCGCGCTGACCCGCTCAGCTGTCGCAGGATCTTCACGCCTCTCTTAATCTTGGGCACCTCAGTCTCGAATTCGAACTCCCAAAGCTTGAGCTCTTTGAGCCCACTTGTCAAAGGTCTTGTCAGGGCGACGACCGAGGATCGCGGTCCTTCCAGAACTCAGAAGAGGAAGCTGTCTCTGCCGAACCACTCATCGCCGGCGGAGTCGCCTGCACCTTAGGAGGCATACGATACCTCCACCCAAAGTTCCTGGAGCGGGAGCAGTAGCTCCGCTACCACCTGGGAACGGAGATGGTAGCCCAAAGCTTCACAAGAGAACCACCATGCACTCAGCACTCTTTTCCATCTACGCTTGAACTACGTTCCATAGGCTACAAGGGGCCCCTAGGAGACGAGTATTAAACAGCGGAGGCATTCAGGCTTCACAGCACGCGCTTCCAAGAAGTGCTGCAACAGCAATGGGACATGTACTTTCACAAGTGTGGCGCGGTTGTCTTGCGCCGGTGCGACAGTGAGTCAACCTGACATCTTCACGCTCTGACATTATTCTCTTCCCCTTTGCTCCTATAAGCAATATTACACGTATATCCTCTGCCCTTTTAATCCGCACCCCACTCCTCTTGCACCAACTTTCGCTTCCATTCAACTGGCTTGGCCTCGGATTCCCGTATAAGTCTAAGTTGGCATTCAAACTTCCTTTAGAGTCCTGATTCGCCGCTCCCCCCCTTCCCTTCTCCTTCCCATTCTCGCTCCCACTCCGCCCTCCCCCTTCACCGACTGACTGTGGCATATATGATTGCTAGCGTGGTGGCTTGAAACCCCTGCCCTTACAACCCTTTCTGGCCTGCGGCGGCTTCACTCCTCGGTGGAAGCCCTGGTCTACTAGTCTACTGGCGGCTAAACTCCGGCATTGCGACGCATGCGCGGTTGGATTCCCCGCTTCTGCCAAGAATCCGTGGAATTTGGCGAGCACGTGGATGGTGAGCTGCAGATCACAATGAGGATCCACCCCCGTTAGCACCATATTGCCGCGAACTCCCAGATGAGCCTGAATGCTTCATTTATGGCCCAGCATTTGGATTGATGGAACTATGCAATGTGAAACTAATGGAAATCTCAGGACAATTGATTTGTAGATTTGTGGCAGCATCTCGAACATGTAATTTGAAATTGACACGCATTTGGATTCATGGGAACTCGGACGCTCTTTCGAGTGACAGCGGCGGTCTTTGAGGAAGCTTTCGTGCGCATGGTGATCTGCATGCAATTTAAACATGATCTTGTTTGCAACAAAGCTTTGATATTGTAAGTTACGCGAGGAAACCCCCATGCGAACTTTTTTCGCTTGCAACCTTGGCAACTTTGGATGGGAATCCTCCAAGGAAAGATGCAGTAAGATGTTTTTTTTCGACAACATTGCCCGCGCAATATAAGCAATTTTGGGGGGGCCACACGAGTCAAAGAAGGCATTGCAATGGAAAGCGCAGGACACCCTTAGCGCGTGTTCTTGGGGAATTTACGGGCTGGCTTTCCAAGATTTGCGGGCGGACCTGAATGACGTGATCTATTGGTCCTAATGGATGTATTGTCGCATTGGCACACGTTCCTGCTCTGGAGCATCATGCCTCACTTTAACACACTGCATCAAGTAAACGTTTAGGAACGCATGTAACTTTTAATACTGGACAACGATCTATACAAGTGGCAGCCATATTTCATTGAAGTTATCCATTTAACACGAACACTGAATTAGGTAAACGTTTAAGAGTACATGAAATTTTCAACACTGGACGAAGATCTATGCATGTGGCATCCATATTTCGTTGAGGTTATCCATTCAAGTTATCAGCCGCCTGCTTAAATATTGGAACCATTTGTCTGTCAGTCCATGTATTTGGCTTTAAAAAACCTTAAAAGAACACACGCACCTTTATATCCAGCTCTAGCTGCGCCAGGAAGCGAAAGGTACCGTAGGGCACCAAGCGGCAGCTTAGCTTGAGCGAACGCAACGAAAACGCCATCCCTAAGTCAGGACACCGGACACCGACGTCCATCTTGACCAGGCAACCAGCCAGAAAAATCACAAGGTTGACCTGGCCGGAACACTGTCAACCCTAATGGCAGCAATGCGGGATGGATGTGCGACGCATTCGCGCGAGAAAACAAAACTGTCTAACACTGGGTTATCGACGCCGCCGCCCAAGGTCTCGGACCTGCAGCCATCAAACCCCGCCGGCTCCTAAGGCGAGGGCGAAGACTGTTGACCACGAGCTTCTGACACCCCCTCTCCAGCGTATCACCAAAGTTTGGCCGGCTGCCTGTCAGCTTAACTGCTCGACACCCGCAAATGGGGCGGGGCGCGGCCGCCGCAACACTGACCCTGGCACTGCGTCACGCACGTCAAGATCGTTTGGGAGACCCCGAAGCCAAAACAGACGGGATCCGTGGCTCCCATGCACATAACCAGCTTCAACGAGGCAGGGCTTGAACCCAACTTTCACATCCGCGATCTCGTACTGCGCACGCGCAACCACTTTGAAACAGGCACACCGAAGGCAAGCCACAACCAAACATGACGCAAGCAAGTAGACCCAGCGAGCTGCCGCCTCCAGTCACCAACGGTCTCGGACATGATCCGAGCGACGTCATCGACAACCTGGACGTCTGCGCTTCCTTGCCAGCCTCATACAGATTGAGTTGTTCACGAAGATGACACTTTCAACCACCAATGTTGTCAATCCACGACCTAGTACCCAATTGCTTATGATGCGGGCTAAGGGGGTTGCATGAGCCAAACATTAGGGTAGCAAAAGTAGTCCGTGTTCGCCTGGCCCGGGTCAATGGGTGAACTTCATACGCTTTAGCACCCCTTACACGACTCAACATAGTGTCAGGCACAGGTGAAGCACTGCTTTTATAGCATTCGCACCGGGTAGAAACCAAAGCACCATTGTGAGACGCTTGCTGCACAACTACTTTGACGGCAACAGCAACGCCATGATACTTCCACTTACCACTCCTGGAAATGCGCAAACGTACACAGTTAATGAGTTAATTATATGCTTCTTGGGTCTACTATACTGGGGTCTACGCCCAGAATCACTGCGCTGCACGTCCTCATGGCAAAGCGCTGTTTTTGCTCACGCTGCGCTGCTTGACAATGACGAACGGCGAACGATGATGAACGACGTGTCCAGATGATCTTCTGCAGCTTGCCCTCGCTGCCGCCGAGGACCTGGCTGCCGCTGCGGCCGGGCTCTGACACTGTTGACACTTGCGCCGTGGCACGCGGCTCAATCTCAGGCGCTGGCAGTGGCAGCGGCGCTGGTCTGAAGATGCAGAGCGAAGCCCACACCCCTTGTCTAGAGCTCCCGCAGGTCGGACTCTCTGTCTGAGACTCCGCCCAGGCCTGAGCCATCGTCACTTCTAGCTCCAGACTCCGAGCTCGAATCACAAAAAGCCAATGCCCCGGCGGGCGACGGCGCCTGAAGCCTGCAACTCTTCGCCCCTGTCTCGCCACCATGCGCTTCTGCGCTTGCGCGCTTGCTTCACGAGAATGGACACGGCGTTGAGGAGACGAGCTGTCAGAATCAGGCTCTGCGGCACCGCGCTCCGGCTGCGCGGGTGGTCCTTGCGGCGTCTCCAAAGACAGCAAGACTTTCCAGGGAATGACGCGACTCATGACAAAGGAAAAGGCAGACGGGCCTCATTCCGCTCGTGAAGGTTTCGGGCGGCTCTGAGGCAACTAGTAGCTCCCCGTCTATCAAACCCTTACCTCTAGTACCTAAGTCCTCCGGAGGGTTAGAACCTACAACCTTTATGGCTTTGAGGAGTTCCTGCCTGAGTGACGTGGCTGCATCCTTCAACGCTTGCGTGGCTGAGAGTCCAAGAGACGGCACTTCGGCCGCTGGGGCCGGCTGAACTGGCAGCAACAGAACCACCTTGGGTCTTCTTGATCTTAGGCTTAGGGGCTGCCCGACCTGCCTCTTCAGCCTTCGCGCTATCCTTACCCTTAATTCCCCATCCTCTTTTAGGGCAGAAACCCTTGGCTTCTTACTTTCAGCAGGCTGCAAAGACAATGTTTCAAGCTCGGCCAGAAACAGCTGGGCCAGTGACACTGCGATGTCATGTGTAGGCCTGTGGTCAACGCCATGCTGAAGTTTGAAGGCTTGAACTCGAAAGATGGCGGGAGGATCAGTGACTTGGGGCTGGCCTAACCTTTCCACAGCCTTGATTAGCAGGGAAGAGTCAGGAATCAACTTCAGCTCCCCTAACCGGGCGAGCCATCACGCTCATCTTTGAAGGGCCTTGATGGCAGAAGAAAGGTCCTTGGGAGCATCAGGATTGACGAGGTATTGCAAGACAGCAGTTTTCTCAGCCTAGCAAGCAGGCTGGTACTTGGTATGGAGAAGAAAGAGGATGCCAATCACCATGAGGGCCCTAGTGGCGGCGCACGCTGTTGCCAGTGGGACTTTGAGCTGCGCTCTGCGAAGCAAACACAACAGCCTCATGATAGGTAACTTTGCGCGGCGTCATCGGTCTGCGGTAGCGTCCCAGGAGACATACGTGTTTCTCCTGCCGCACCAGCCAAAGTGGAAGTCCTTCTCGGCTCCAGTCGCGCCTGGCCACCACGCGGAGGAAGAACCTTAACGCCAGTTTTGCCCAAGTCGGGATCCAAAAAGTGGCAAGTCGTCCCCTGAAATGTCCACTCAAGTCAGACACTGCAGCGCGAAACCGACTAGCATAATCAGCCACGCGCTCTCCAACTCTTCGAGAAAAGGCGCAGGCAAAATGAGTCCGCAGCTCGCCTAAAACTGAGTCCGCAGCTCGCCACGTTTATCCAAGGTGCTTTGGCCAGTCATGGTGTCCAGGGCACGCATCAACTTGTTGATTGCAGCCAAGCTCATGAACCAGCACGTCACCAGTCTCTGGATTCGTCAGGGTCCCCCCACATTCTGGAACTGGAGCTCATCCGGGGTGAACTCCCTGCCGCGTTGACGGACCGCGACGGACTGTCGTAGTAACCATCGTGCGTGCTCTCAAAAGGAACTGGTCCACCAAGCCATCTCACGTCTGCCGTCCCAGCATGGCCCTCTTCCTTCTCTGCCATCTCGAATTCGCTTGATTCAAGAACTCTTCTGCTCAGCCAGCTGCCAACGCTTGCCGAAGACGAAGAACAGAGTCGAGTAATCGAGAATCACGTGAATCGCGATGTAGACGGAGTCGCGCAGGGAAGCAGCAGCAGCAGCAGCAGCCGCGCAAAGCGGCTCACCAAAGTGTCCCGGCCGCCCGCTCAGGCTCCGGTGCCACTGTGGAAGGCAGGCCGAATAGCAACCACGCACGGGGAAGCACTCGGGACAGCAATCCTTTTACAGCGTAGCGCAAAGCTTGGCTGAAGATCTGCAGAGCCATGCACAGCACATGGGGATGAAGATCATGGATGCAAGGCACAGGTTTTCATACTTTTTTATGGAAATGGCGCCCGGTCACAAACAATGCATCTGCCCAACTCCAAAGGCGCAGTGCGCACATTATACACCCGGGGGCCCCTGGAACCCAAGCCACAAAACCGATTGCAAAACTTTGCTGTCGCACAAATTCAAAATATAAAGGGCTTAAACTTTTAGGAGCCTGAAAACGCTGAAGCCTGAGCTGTGGAAGCCTGGCTGGGACTATGTCGACTCCGGATGCCCAGGTCGCGATGCAGTGGGCGTAGGGAAGTGGCTCAGTGGCTCAAGTCTCGGCACAGGGGGATTTTGCACTTGATAGCTGCGGGTTGTCCTGAACCTTTTTTTTCTGAAGCTTGAGCCAAAAAATGGCTTCAGCCAAAATGTGTTCTCGCTATGTCCCACTCTAGCTCTCTTCTCCCGGTTTCGGCCTGCAAGACGGCATCGACAGTCTGGAGCTTCTCGCTCCACTCGTCGACTGTTGGCTTGCAGAATTCGATGAACCTGCCCTGCACTTAGACACATTTCAATGTTTTGCGCTTCACTCTGGGCGCTGCAGAACGGGGACCTGTGAGGCCATGGAGAGCATCTCCAGAGAGTCTGATTCAAGGCGCTCCAGAACCTTGAGGTTTACACGCAGCTGCAAATGACTGAGACAATCACGGGTCTAACGAGACCTCCGAAAGGTCTGCCAGCAGAGGGCAGTCCTCACTTGAAGCATGTTGTGAGTCTGAAACCATTTTGGGTACTGTTTAGTGTGGCCTCTCGGGTGTTGTCGAAATCCACGCTCATCTTGGACCAGGTCTTGCGGATGCCATCCAGCTTACCCTCCTCAGCACCAGCACTATGCTACTTCCTTTTGCACAGAGCGTGATGCATCTGAGCTTAGTTCGATCTTGGCTTCTTTTACGCTTTGGTCGACAATGTCGTATACATCAGACCTTAGGAGCCACGTGCGTGCAAACAAACGGCGGCGGATGTCGGTATGTCGGCATGTCGGTATGTATCAGGCGAGAAGTGGTGCAGCTCCACCTTCAGCGCTGAAGGAGAAGCGAGTTACGCGTCAGATGGCTGTTGGAAGGCGGAGGGCCTGCCTCGAGGAGGTGCCGAAAGCTGAACTCTGGCCCCTGTCAGTTGCACTTATGAGCTTTGCACAAGCTTTGCCTTCATTTGCTCAGCAGTTCTCCTTCTCAAACGTCTTCTTGGTGACCGCCATGAGCAGGGCCCAGTGCCGGTCCCTCATGGTGTCCGAGTGCAATTCCTGAGAAAGCCGATTCGGAAAGCACCATTCCCCGAAACGCAGGGACTCTTTGCCACTTTTTGGCACCGCGCATTGACCAGCGGCAGTGCTGCGGACATGTTCTTAACCTCATTTAAAAAAAAGTCTCCGTGCCAAACATAACACGCAGGCAAAGATGCGCAAGATGCGTGAAGCACCGAGAACTTACAAAGAAATCAAAACCAAAGCAAAGGCATGGCAAAGCCTCGCCTCGTCTTGAAGCCAGGCATAGAGCGGCCAGGCTCGGAGCCCCTTCTGCGCACTGCGCACCTGAACAAAAAAACTACGAACACATTGACTGCATGTAAAGAGGCTTAAAGAGGGCCTTGAGGCTTTCTTGCCAGGCTCGAAAAGGCTATGCCGGCGCCTGCTGCGCAAGCTCGCGCACCGTGACCAGCATCTGCCCAGTGTCGATCTTCTCCCAAGGCACGCTGTACCTCCAATGGGCAAAAGGCATAGCAAGGCATAGCAAGGAATCTAATTACATGCTGCTCTTCAATTTTCGAGTTTTCTTCTATTTGGGCTTCGCGCCAAGCCGAGAAGGTCTCGCGCACCAGCACAATCAGATCCTAAGTCTCGGTCTCTCGTAGCTGCCCTATAGCCCCTTTCATCCCCCTGCATCCCCTTGGCACCCCAAACCGAGTGAAACCAAGCGGCCCAAAGATTCTTCAGCAGTACCAGGTTGCTAAGACAGTCGCTCCTCAGAGAAACTCTCTTCGGCTTCAGCCTTCGGCTTCAGCTCAGAACTCAAATCGCTTGGTCCCCTGCAAGGGACGGTAGTCGCTCATGGCCATGTCAAAGAGCAGCTCCAAGTCCTGGAAGTCGACACCACGCGCACCACGAGCCGAGAGCAGCTCAAGTGAGGCCGGGACGTTGAACTGCTCTGCCCGAGCTTGTATCTCCATGGTCCTGCCGTAGTACTCATTGATGATAGCATAACCTCAGTTAAACGTGTGCTTGCACTGACGCCTTCCTGTTCCTGGCTGTTCCGTTTGCGTTTGAGGTGCTTTTGTCGTAGGAGCCAGTGATCGCGTGCTCACCTGGTGAAAGAAACGTCGGGGAAACTCCCCCTCAAACGGCGCAGAAGTCATAAATATCTGACTGTCAATAGGCTGGGCCCAGCGGCTGCCGAAGGGGCATCGCTCCAGGAACTCGGCACGGAAGTTGCGAACGTCCTCGCGAAAGCCCTCGATCTTCACCCGGATCTTCTGCATCTCCTTCAGCCAACCGCAGCCATGCGCAGCCATGCCCAGCCGCTGCAAACCTCTCTTTCCTGGCCTGATTCTGCAGAGGCAGAATCTTCTCCTTCTCGTTGAAGGCGGCCCTGTCCACCTGCAAACAACTCCTACCTCATTACTCAATTCTCAGTACTCCATCACTTCCGCTTGTTTTTCTTCGACGAGTACTGGCTTCTTCTCTTCTTCTCTTTCTTCTGCTTCTTTAACGCCTCTGCCCAGTGTGCTGGAGCTTGCTCCAGGTTGTTCCAACATTCCTGGTAAGATCTGACACAGGGTCTCTGGCAAGAGCGCATTCGCAAGCTTCGCAAGTGGAAGTTGCGAAGGTTCTCCTCGGAGATGTTTGCATGGTGTTTCTTCAGCATCTGCACCTGCACACCGCTCTGCACACGGCTTCTTTTTACCTCTCAGATCTCCCAGCTTTCGAACAACAGAAAAGTCGGAGTTTTCAGAGGCCTGCTCCCGCAAGGGATGGAACAACCTGAGACAACAAGGGCGCCGTATGTCTCATTAATTCTCATCGTGTCACCATGTGTCTCCATGTTGTGTCTCTGTCTCCACCACCCCCGAGCCACCTCTGCATGGCGCCACGTGCCAGCTTCACGTCACGAATCTTCGTCATCCTCAGGGCTCCGCACAAGATCGAAGCTATAAATGCAGCTACCAGGCTACCAGGCTACCGACTACCGGCTACCGGCTATGCTGCTTTTCTGGCGGCCAGGGCACGTCTGGTACAGAAGGCGCTCGTCCTGACAAAGCCGCAAGGCAAAGAGACGAAGCATGCGAAGTATGCAAGTCATTTCACATGCTCCTCTGGATTCTCCGCAGCTGAAGGCGGCCCCAATCCAGTCCTCATCTTACCCACCCCCTTGCACCTCGACTCCATCCACTGCGAAACAACTGCCAAACTCCACTTCGCCAACCCCCCTCCTTACAGAGTCGATGAAGGTGCTGAGAGAGGAAATCCGGTCCTTGCTTCGCTTCCTACCACCTCTCATGTTGTATTTTGAAAATTCTGCGCCTCGACGAAGGTACGCAAAAAGCCGGTGTACTTCTCTTCCCACTTTCTCGCGCAATTCACGAGAGTGACCTCAGAGAGCACGGTTGCAGAGCTTGACATGCATGAGACGTTTTAAACCGACATGGCCAATGTAAGAGGTTATCAACGTAATGACTTTCAGCAAGTTGCCTTGACAGGCTGCGCATCAATGCGCAACCAATGGATGTCGGTGGGGGTCTTCTTCATGGACAGCTCCTTTGGTTTGTGGGTTGTTGCGGGAAAACAGAAGTGAAGTAAGTCGTGCTTTTCCTGTTTCAGGTGCTCGAAGCGGGCGACTTCCTTCTCGAAGCGCTCTAAGGAAGGGATCACGGGGCCCAGATCCACCTGACAAAAATGTCCCCAAAAACGTACAGCATGAGTACTTTAAGTAACACGAAGCATAACGAAGCATCGCATGCCTTAATCCGGTGCATGATCTCCCGGAAGCTCATCCCGCCCTCTTCGAACTCCACCAGCTCCTGCCCCGTCCGCGACCGCCGCGGTATGCCGCGATAACCATTTCTCTTTTTTCTTAAGCAAACTTCAAGTCCTTCGGATCCTCTTGCAAGAAACGGTCGAAGGTCTTCTCCACCTACTTCAACTTGCGGAACCCCAGACAGCAGTAAACGGGGGCAAGAGTCCCTGGCGCTGTCTGTCCAAAGAAATGAGTGCGTCATAAAGTTCTCGCGGTACTCCAGGCACTTGGACTCGGTGTTGTCAATCCTGAGAAAGGAAACATGAAAAAACAAGAAAAACAAAGCAAAGCCACATGTGCAGCTTATTAAGAACTCTGCATGCAAACAACAGATGTTCTCTTCTCGCACTCAAACATGAAATCCTGCTAAGCCACAGTTCCGAGACCAAGGACAACAAGCACTGCATCTGGAAGTGTTCCTCGAATCCAAATTTAAAACGAATGAAACATGTTTCCTTAAGCTCAGCACAAACTCCTTGATTTCATTCAGGTAATCGCCCATGTTGGAGTCGAGACGCACCTACTAAGATGCCGATTTCACATGAGACTGACTTGTCCACACGCTGTGGGCATGTGATGCAAAACGTGATACCGCGCATGTGGAGCACCATCACGGTTGCCATTGCGAAGAAGTCCTTGAGCCAGCCATCAATTGTGCTGCGCAAAGTCGTACGGCTGGGAGCATCTTCATCCTGCGATGATGATAGTGATGACGCGCTGCAAGCACCGCAAGCAGTACAGCAAGCAGCACAGCAAGCAGCACAGCAAGAGATGAAAAATGAGGAGATGTGTTTGGCCAGAGATCTGCCTCGAATGGAGGATCGAAGGCAATTTCGTCGCCCTGCAGCTCGATCTTAACATCCTCAGTTTGTCGCTTCTTCATGTACAGTCAAATAGGCCAGTCCTGCTAGGGCACAAAGAGAGGAAGCATCTCATGTCGCGCAATGATCAGCGGATCCAAGATCTCGCACAGGTACCTGCGCAGACAAACGGCGAGACGAGGAAGCTTTCCGAGGGCCGGACTTGACAAGGGTACTGCAGAGACACCGCGATGGCAGAGACGAAGCCCTCAATAACAACATTGTTCACAAAGTCAACGTACGCCTCAATCGCTGAAACGTGTCACAATCAGTTGCATGACCACTTGCATGTGACATGGCCTTCCAAGTTCCAGCCGACTTGGAAATCTTAAGTGATTCACTTGAATCCTTCACATAACCTTGCAGTGGTGCACAGCGCGCAACTGCTGACAGCTTTACTTCAAGACAAGACACGGTGGATCTCCTTTCCACCATCCTGAACTTGTCACAGGAAGAACAAAGGAGCTGGGTTACAGCTCTTCAAGTGTCGGACGGTCATGTTCATCAAGCGAACCCCAACTCTTGCTTTGTGGTTTTGCTCGAATTCCTGCCAAGTTGGTCTCAGAGAAAGTCAGCAACTTCAAAACATATCAAAACCTACCGCTGCATAAGCGACATCAAGGGAGCTCCACTCCTCGACTGACACGGGCTTTGCCCCCCGCTTCCGCTCCAGCCTCAGGCCATCTCGACGATCCCAGCGGAGACTCAGAGCGCTTGAGACGCATGACAAGTGGCATGGACTCCCTGCACCATTGTGAGAGGATGCCAGAGATCTTGCGCAGATTTCCCTTCAAGCTATCAGGTCTCTCTGACTTGCTTTGCTGAAGCATGATCAGGCCTTCATGATGTCCACGATGGCAGAAACATCACTGACCACTTTCATAGCTCCGGCAATGAAGTCAGGTATCCGATCTTCACGCGACCATTTCAACTCTGTCAGCCCCGGGGCCTGCAGCAAAAGTTCAAGAGGGCAGCTGTCTTTGGGCTGTGGCTTTCCTGTGCTCCAAGCCAGCGCCGCATCCATTTTCAGGATCCGGTCCTCCAGCAAAGGCTCCTGGCGGCAAATCCTCTGCTTCTTTTGTGCCTTCTCTCAAGGCTCCATCCTCCACAGGTAAGAGGTCAGTAAGAACGGAGTTGTACAATTCAACAATGTGATCCAACCTTGTCAAGAGGACTCTTGGTACACACATGGGTGCGCAGATCGGGCTGGGTCAAATGCTGACTGGTCCATCTGCGGTACGTGTCGACCATGTTATAGATGATCAATGCCTCATCTGGCACCTCGTTCAACTTGCAGACACTGTGAATCCCAGGAGAGCCCTGCCAGATTACACGGTCCAGTCCTCCAGGCCATATATCAAGAAGAAACGGACCTAGCGAAGTAGATGATGTTGCTATGGCCCAACAGCTTCAAGCATTAGCTTCCGCCTCGCGCAACAACCGGACGAGCGCTGGGTCAAAGTTCACCTTCAACAGCCCAGTCCTGCCAAGCAAAGGAACATGGCTGAGCAAGGCAAAAAAGGAAAGGAAGATGGTGAGCTCCTGTCGTGCCGGCGTAGCAGACGAAGATGAAGGCGCTTTGCAGCATCACCCACCTCCAGCAGGCTGGCGCGCCACTGCACACGCAGCTTGGAATATGATGCTAAGTTGCACACCTCAAGCTTCCATTCCGAGTAGCGACGCATCTCAAACTCGTCCAAGGTCTTATCGGAGTATAAACTACACCGAGCCACATGCAACTGCACCTTCAACAAGGTACCGGCCCGCAGCGTCCTGGCATGGAGGGCCTCAAGTTCCTTGAAGCTCGACGGCACCTCCCAGTTTGGCTTCCTGGCCTTGCACATGATCCACAATCTCAACGACTCTGCGGCCTCACCACGCGGCAGCAGCCTGGGCATGCCAACAACTGGAAATGAACATCTCCAGATCTCAGCAGCACAGTAAACTTGCAAACACCGCTTCCAAATATCTGCTTCAACCCAGTAAAACTATAGGACAATTTTCTTTCAAAAAGCAGCATTTGTTCCCAAACAGTTTAGCTTTGGGGTCTTCTGTCCAAATGTGTCTCGAAGCAAATCGGAGCGGCCATTGGAGTAGGTTCCAGATTCCGGCAGACTCCGGAGCGGTTCAGGCGTGAGGTTTCAGAAAGGTCCGCACAGGTTGCGGAGTGAAGTTCCGGAGTCCAGTTCCGGAGCGAGTCTTTGGAGGCCACGGAGAGGGAGAGGTTCCGAAGCGCGTTTCTTGTAAAAGGGCGACTGGCTAGCTGTGTAAACCTCTCGCACACCAGGTAAACCCAAAGCTTGCGTTTCTCTGTTTTGACGCTTCGATCTCAAGGCTCCGCAAAGTCGATAATGCCGGTCAGTGTGAATGGCGTAGCTATAATAGTTCCCAATGCTTCTACAGCTTGCGGGGCGCTTGGGCCTTTACCCTTGGGCCAAACACAAAATTTGACCCGTTTGCATAGACCATGAATTGCTACCTGAGTTGCACGCCATTATGTGAGGGCAGATGTGCAGTAATTTACAACCCCTTTGCGAATCACAACTTTTTGAATGAGTCGGAAACAGAAGCTCCACTTTTGCACATCAACATAAGACAGAGTAGCAAATCAATAAGCTATGGGACCTCATCGGCAGGGCGAACCTAGGCCTAGGCCGAGCATTGTGAAACAGATTCTCATTCCCCTCTCAGATGGTGTCAGGGCGAACCTACAAACACCGAGGCATTTCCATAGCGCGCCAAAATGGCGATTGGAAAAGCAAGGGAACTTCAAAAGGAGTCCATCAGTCATCCATTGCATTGAGATCAGAATTTGGCTTGTACTGCGTTCCACGGTCCCTGGCATCATCGGTAATTTGGCCGATACCACTGCGGAACATGGATGTACGGGCCTTCCCAAGCTGCCAATCTTTCACATTTTGCCAGTTAGACTTGTTCCGGAGTTGTCCATTGACGATGTCAACATCGATCCTTGTAGAGCTTGCGGTATTCTGGTCCAAAATTTGCACCCTTCTGCACTCCAATACAGAGCACCTAGACGCTCTCTCTTCTTTCGTGCTTCGAAAAGACCTTCGAGGCAATGTGAAATGTGCCATTTTGCAAGGGATCTGGGCATGTTTCGGTACGCCACGTACTTGAACTTCTTCACCCCAGGCGCTGATGATGTTGCGATGTCCATCATTGATTCGGACGGAGCTTGCGGTACCCATCTGAATTCACAGCAATGCGTGGTAAAAGATGCTCGTTGATGTTCATGGTGGAGTACGCCCAAACATAAATATCCCAAATGTGAGATGGGATGCGAATGGCCTCGTAACTGTGATCAAGATTACGCAGAAGAAAAGAAAAAAAACGCCCAGCAACCGTACACCCTTGAGGGTATGGGCGTACCATTGAGAGATTCAGACAGCCTGCGTCCGTCGCAAACCGGTGCAGCTAGAGCGGGCCGGAAAGGGGTAGGCGGCCCTCCCTAGAAGCACAGCGTGGGCGCCCGGGCACTTAGGCGCGGCGCGGGAAAACGGGAAAAAAAAAACCTTCTAAGAAGGAAAAAAACCCAACTGTACACGCGCGCAGCGACGCGGACAACAGCCTGAAAACCTAAGCCTAAACCCGGGGTCCAGGGGAGAGGTCTAACCTAAGGCACCAACCCCAAAATGGAGAGGGCTGGGAAGAGCTGCGCGGATGGCAGCAAACTCCCCTCCCCAGATTCCCTCGCTGGCACGCGGCGCAAGACAGCACGCGCGTTCTCACGCTGGAGGGCGACGCTGAGGGGCTGGAGGAGTTTGTCGACCGCGATGCTTTTCGCTTCGCCCGTGTGGGCCGCAGAGAGGGCACCGAGAGAGCGCCAGGTGGCAATGCCCCCGCCGCGGCCGCAGGCTTCGGCTCCGCACAAATTGGATGCCCTGCTCTTCAGAGCTGTGTGCTGATGGTCCCGCTTCTTGGTTTCGTAGGCAAGGCAGGCGCGGAGCCATCAGCGGCAGAGGAGGCACAGGAGCCACTGCGGAGGCCAGTGGTGACGGCAAGGTCAAAGGCCGCGGGGCCAAGCAAACCCCTATGAAAAACCCAAACATCAGCGGGCCGGCGGCCTTGCACGCCAGAGGGGCAGCCGGCCTCGCTAGCGCCTAGGTCAGTAGGTCGGGCTGGCAATAAGCCGGGCTTCTCGAGGCGTGAGCCACGAGCACGGTGCGGAGGCGGTGTGATCAAGATTTTCACATAGTAGCAAAGAGCTGTACCGCGCTGTGTACTTGTTCTTGATCATCCATTCATTCCTGGCGGCCTGGTACCTTTTCAAGCCTTCCCCATGTAGCCAAGCGAGGAATTCATCTTTTGCGGGGATCCGAGGAGTTGTGACTCCTCATCCAGGAACGCAGGGAAATGGAATGGCTGCGTAACGAACGGTGTACGGAATGTGTCCCTCCTTTCCTTCATCTCATTGAAGCTCAACGCCACGTAGGCATCGAGGAGATCCTTGCGCTGGAAGATGACGTAGGCGAGCACCTCATCGAAGACCTTCGCCACCTCCTCCGTGTTCAGACACAGCGCAGGAGGATTTGTAGCCTTGTTACTCGATTCGGTAAGGTACTCATTTGAGTAATCTTCTTGTTCGCCACACTCATCAACTTCATCGCGCTCAACCTCGATTTTCTCGATATCGACGCCGGTCGCTTGTTCTTCTACGGATCTCATCCCTGCGTCATCGAGTTCTTCATCTGGCACGGCTTGCTGAGCGATCTGCTCATCACTAGATTCAATCTCCACATCGATAAAGATCCCGGAATCTAAAGAGCGGGGCACACCCAGACTCTCTCGGTCCATAAACCTTCCGGCAGGCACCATGGTAGCCCCGCAATTGAGACACCACACCAAAGAAGGTGATGAACGCTGTCGGCGGCGCGTGGCACATGACCTCACTGAGCGATTGCTATGTCGGGACTCACATCCCTCAGCCCTGTATACGAGTTAACGGGTTAGGAGGCATCTCCGGATGTGAGACAACCGGTTCCGCCTTGTTCCTCAGCCGCTGTGGCGAGTCCCTCCCAACTTCCTGTGGCCTATCCGCCAGTGAGGTCGGCGAGTCCTCGGAGCTCTCAGAGGAAGTCTTGACAGGTGCTGGCCTCTTCTGAGAAGGCGTCGGCGGCGCCCTAGATGGTGCAGGTAAAACCTTAGGGTCCGCTGAACTGGCGGCCGCCTCGGCAGGTGGCCTCAAACCGCTGGTGAGGATCTTCGAGAGGGTGGGGGCTTAGGGGGTACCCTAGGCACACTCGGCGCAGGCTGCCCCGCCTTCGCTGGCTTGCCCTGCTTTGCGCCCTTGGGTGCTCCTTTCTCCTGGCCTTTATCCTTACCCTTCTGTTCACCTTTGGCCGGGCCTTTGGCCGGGCCTTTGCCCTTGCCCTTTCTATCCCAGGCCCTCTTGCGCTGGCGCTCTAGTGTGCTGGCGGACTTCCAAGTGAGTCCAGCCTCCTCTCTACGCCTTTGGTCCTCTACCAGCCTACCCTCCTGCTTAGGCGCCATTTGAGCCGCGTGCTGCAAAGTAAAGTTTGCTTCTGCTTGGGCTTGGCTTTGGCTTGCTTGGCTTTGGGGGAAGGTTTAGGGCGGGACCTAGAGGAGGCCTGGGTTTGTGCTTGAGCCTCATTGCCAATGGGCGAGGGCTCTGCTGAAAGTTTTGGAACCTCAGTCTTAGAGGACGAGGCCTTCGAAAAACTAAGCTTTGGGTCTTGAGCCCTACCTAGAGAGGCCTTAGACACACTGGGCCCCTGAATCTCAAGTCCTTGCAGAGGAACCTGGGGAGAAGCCTTAGAGATTGGGGCCGCAGTTCCAATGGGCGAAGTTTGCCGCGGGCCTGTTTGAGCCTCTGTCCTGTTAGGCGAGGCCTTCGCGAAACTGATTTTACCAACCCCAACCTTAGCCTTGGAACAAGTTTTAGAGTTTTAGAGGCTCTACTGGGCTCCTTGGCAACGGCCGGCCCAAAACTAGTTAGGGCAGTGCTCCCTCCTTTTCCACGCTTACGCCACAACGCCTCCTCCGAAAAAACCCTGTATCCCACCCTACATTTTTGAACATTTTTTTTCTAAAAACCCCAATTTTGACATCCCCGCCTCACACAATTTAACCAACAATGAATCCCAGATTTCCGAAATCTGAATTCCGAATCAACTTTCCGAACTGCCCCCTAACTCACAAACCCGAAATTCACGATTTTTGAATTGATAATTCTACTCAACATTCTTTGTTGTTGAATAGAATGTTCATTCGTAATATTTGTAATTCACCTCATACAATTTGATGATTTCTTTCTGTAATGAAATTTGCTCATCTAAAAAATCCATTTCTTCGTCTAAATGTTTGGTGTCTTCTTCTGTTAGTGTGGTCTTTTCTTTTAGCATCTCAATTTTTTCGGTTCTTGACTTTTTGATGATTTCTAACTTCTTCAAGTCGTGCTTTGCCATCCTGTAATGAATTTCAAACAGTTCGTCATAAACGGTCATATATCATAATCTATATATTTTTCCAAACTTTTTCAACTTTTGCTCATAAATAGACGTCGTCCTCCTTCTTGATTTCGTAGTATTCCATCGTTGTTGGTTTTGGATTTGCAATTTCTCCGTTGTTTAATTTTGTTAAATACGCTTTTCTTTTGTTTTGGTATGTTGTGTCTTTTGTTTTTGTTGTGTTGCTTGAAACTGCTGTAAATAGTTTGTTGTGTATCGCTTCTATTTTCTTATCTATGTTTTCCAACGTGTTGTTGATGTCGTTAAGTGTGTCGTCCAGACTTTCCGCCATATAAAATACTAAACATTATTTTCAAAAGTTTTGTTCTTAGAATTGTTCCTTATCACTTGCTGCGCAGTTGCACTTCTTACAGTATGCTATGCAGTTGCTTATGGTATGTGTTTGTGCGTTGTCTTTTCGTTGTGCTGTTAGATTTGTTGTTATGTTCCCGCTTTTGAACTTAACATAAAATTCTACGCTACATTTTTCGCAGAAGCCGTTTAACCTATCCAAAAGCCACTGGGCGGTTATGTAGTTCTTATGGTCTATTTTTCTTTTACCTGCCCTGTCCTGTTCCTTGTAGTTCTGCACCTTACGCTCTAAATAGTTAAAGATACACCGTTTATTAAACATAGTATCTTTATTATCATCATACCTGCAAAACCTGACCTCATTTAAATCTTTGGCTCTCGTGATTGCTGTCCAGACACTCCTTCGAAATGTTAAAATGATGATAATCAAAGATTGTTATACCCGTGTCGATGCTTGAACCCTGAACGCTATGACAGGTATAACAGTAATTAAATATAAAGTGCTTCCTTAAAACATCGATGGGTAGGGTTTGTATATTTCCTTCGTGCTCCTCTTTTAGTTTCACCTTATCGCCGTTAATCTCATAAATAATGTATCGGAAATTGACTTGACATTTATATGTAGTTGTTTTCAGATACTCCCTGCATGTAACCACCTCGCCTATGTCATATTCGTTTTTGCGGTTTTGGCGCCTCCTTATTTCGTTGCTGACCTCCTTACACGTATCGTTTAAGTATGCTATGTTGTTGTTATTTGTTTGTATGTCGTCGGTGTATTTGAAGTATTTGTCTATCAACTCTTTCGTCTTCACCTTGTTTATATATATGTCGTCGTATATGTTTGCTAATTTACCTTTGTCCTTCTGAGTTTTCAACCGCTTACACTCCCGTAGATAGATATGATATTTGAATATTTTGTTTATGCAGTTGTTGGCATACACTTCGTGGTCGTGTAGGTTGGTTATTTCCGATACTGGCTTTAATTGTTTGCCGTCTCCGGTTGCCACCACTATTAAATCCTTATGCGCTTCCGCGAACTCCCTGGTTTTGTTCAAAGCCCTCAGCCCATTAAAGTAAATCTCATCAAACACTATACAGTCATAATTCGAGTAGTCGAACTTTTCTAACTTTTCGTCGCCGACGGCTATGGAAAAGAATTTGTTAATTGTCGTGGCATCCTTTCCGTATTTTTGAACCAGTTTGTTGGTCGGGCACACGAACAGCACCTTTAAACCTAAGTCCCTGATTTTTTCACATATGAAGCTTTTACCGGAACCGGCGTATTTAGCCCTAATCATCACGTGCTTTACTAAAAAAATCTTCTCTATAATCTTTGTCGTGTCGTATTCGTCCTGTATGTCTATCCTATTGTTTATATACACGGGCGTTTTCGTAAGCGTATTTTCTTTTATATGGTAGTCCTCGCTGGGCATAATTATATCCTCATCGCTTTTATTTACCCTCCACTGACCTATGCACTTTGTAGATGTCCCCGATTTAATGCCCAGTGCTTCTTTTGCCTTGGGCAGGTCTTCGGCGTTTATAACAAATGCATCGGTTTTGACACTATACGGCTGAACACCGCATTTAAGTAGTCCGTTATAGCACTGATACATATTAAAGTTATGCTGTTGCAGTAGCGGTTCCTTTATATACACAAACCCATTTACCAACTTCGTTCTATCGGATATATTCACTATGTAGTATGTCTCCCCTTCCGATATTTCGTTCCATTCGGTGCATTCGTCGTCGTCCATTTCATAAAAATTCACCTCTTCCTCGGTCAGTTTGTGTATCTTCCCCCCGTATTTCTGTTGAAAATCCGACGCCTCCTTTAAGCTTCTAAACAGTATGCTCTTCTGGTCGGTGCTGTTGGTTCTTTCTAACAGTCCGAAATTCACCACTGCCACCTGCTTTTTAATTGCCATATCCTCCTCGTCGTTTTCACTGATTTTCTTGTCCCATAACTCCCCGACTATGTCCTTATAATTCACCGAGCGCTTAAACGAAGGCTGTTTATAACTTATGATTTTGATTTCTGACGTGTCCAACTGTTTTAGATACAAACCGTATAAAAGACCAAACTTTTTGTTTAACATTACTTTGTTTTTCTCGCCCGAGTTCTGGATATAATACAGTGTATAATCGTGCATTTTGTTAAAATCCATGTTTTTCCGTATATGGTTGCCACACATCGAACTGATTAAAACCGAAGGTCTCAACAATGTCGATGAACGATTTAGTAAAGGCTTTGGATATATCCAGTTCCACTTTCGGCGCGGCATCTAAACACTCATGCGATACAAACATACCCACGGGCACTATGGTTTTAGCCTCTTCGTATATGTCTATGTCCGCTTGGTTATAAAACGATTTATGAAGCGGATTAAACAGGGACGTGTTAAAATCAAACATTGCTTTATTCATATTGTTATAGGTCTCTTCCTTGTCTATTGTTATGCATCCGTCCGCCGAGGTTTTTACTAAATTCTGGGTCTTGACTATGAAGGTGGTTTTCATTAACTTCATCCGTATCTCTGACACTATACCCGCTTGAAAACGGATTTTAGGCTCATACCCCGCACCCAGCATTTGAAACAATATTTTTGTTAGGTTGTTGTCCTCGGGCACTAAGTATTTAGTGATAGGCTCTTTATCCTTGCTGACCAGTCTTAGTATTTCGTAAGCGTCCCTTATCATTATAAACTGTGGCGGTTCTTCCTTTTCGTTTATGTGATAATCGGTCGTTGCTTTGACTACGGGCTGTTTGCCTACGTTGCCCAGTTTCTGCTGTATGCTTTTCAGGTCGTTGTTCATAGTGTAGATGTGGCTGTTTTTAACGACGGCATAGAAACATTTGAGTTTTTTGTTTGCCTCTTCCGGTTCGTGCCTGTATATGAGGTTTTCGCAGCAGTCGAATATTCGGGCAGGAATTCGGTAATGCTTAAAGACTTTATCCATTTCATTAATGGTTGCCCCATTACTGTAAAAATCGTTCCTACCTATGATTTCTATAATCCTTTCCCTTGTTAGTCTGTCCCTTCTTTTGTCGTTCATAAGGCTGTCTTTATAAAAATCGCTCAGGGCATTGACCCAGCACTGATTATCGATGTGTTCGTCGTTGCTTATTGCTTCCCTTAGGTTGTATAGGTTATGATTTACAGGGGTGCTGATGTAGCGATGGTATATAGATATGTGGCTAATGTCGGTTAAACTCTCGTCCATAATGTTAAACTTCTCGCCTTTCTTATTGACTACCTCCACCTGTTGTATCTTAATTGCGTCGAATAGGTTGTCATAGTATTTCGTTAAGTCATCCACCATCTCCTTAAAGTCCTTGTCCTTTCCAAGCAGTTTTATTACCTCTTCGAATTCTTGATTTGCGTTTTCCTTTCTTTTGCTTATAAAGTCCTCTTTGGTTTCAAATCTGAAAATCACATTTTTAACCAGTCCCTTATCAAAGTTTTTGGCCTTGATGGTCGCCTGTCTAATATCAAACTTTTCGATGTAAAAGGCTGTTTCGAATTTTTTAAAGGCGGGTTTAACCTTCTCATTTCGTGGCTTCCTCGTGGTGTAGAGTTGGAAGTTTATTAGGTATGTGTTTTGGCTTTTGGTTTCTGCCAGTCTTTCGTTCAAAGGCTTTGACTTCTTAATGTTGGGTATGGTGTCCTTGTATTGCTTGAATGCTTTTTCATAGGTTCTCTTGTTCTTAGAGGTGAGGCCTTTTATCAAATTCTCGGCGGTTGCTATGTTCCCGACTTTACGCTCTTGGTATAACTTGATGATTTCATTAATTCGTTTTTGGGTGGTTTTGTTCGCTCCTTCGGACACCTTGTCCTTCAACTGGTTGAGTTTTACTAAGTTGCTCCGTATAAACTTGTTCATACTATACCTTAGATATATAAAAATTTAATGTGTTTTTTCTTTAAGTAGTTTTCCAAAGAAAATTTTCAATCAAATTTTCAAACCTTTAACAACTCAAAGCGCATATATGGGCGACTGTTGCCCTTTACATAAAACAAACTGTGATTATTTTTTTGTTCTACTCGTTCAACCTCTTCTATTTCAGGTTTCCAAACACCCGTGCGTTCCTTTTTGTTGGGTTTCCTTTTTCTGTAAATTTTGACCTTATCATTAACGGTTATTGTTGGGTATTTTCTGGTTCTGGTTGCTTGGAATATGTGTTGCTTTCAGTTCGTTTTTCTCTTGCATTGCCTCCTTCGGTGTCATCTTAATAGCGCTGTGTTCCATTTTATTGTTATAGGTGAGCAAAATTTCTAAAATATAGTCGTTCCATTGAATATTTGTTTTGCCTTTCTTTTCGTCCGCCTCTACTCGTTTATAAAGCATATCCTTAAATGTTCTAATCGCTCGTTCGCTGTGGTTTGCGTGTGCTCGTGTCCTGTGGTGCTGTATGCCCTGCCCTTCAAATAATCCTGTATGGCATCTTTGTTTAATGCTCCCTCGTCGTCTGTAAATTATATTTTGGGTTTGCCTCCCATCTTGTTTATTGTCTCTATCATTCCTGACGCTATGTTCGCCTCGTCTTTGCTTTTGACCGCTGCGACCTGCATAAACCGACTAAAAACATCAATCATAATTACACCCACCCTAAATTTTTGATTTTCCAAGTCGTGGATAAAAAACAAATCCATTTGAAACTCGTAAAAAGGCTCGGGAGCGATGAATGTATTTGTCCCCCTTATCTGTTTCTTTTGCTCTACATTCTCCCTAAAAAATTCTGGACGTCTGCCATCGTAATAGTTTTATCCTTAGCCCTCGCATCTTTCAGCGTTTGCTTTTGACTACCAAAACCTGCCCTATCAAAATACACCGCATTTATTATATCATTCTTTTTATTATCCTCGCTCATAATAAAAAGGATGAGATATTATCTTAGTATAAGTAGTGTCGTGATATATCTTTCCATAAACCGGGCGTCTTCCTTGTTCATTCTTTTACTGCACACCTCGCTATAAAAGTCGATAAAAAAGGTTTTCAGGTTTATTTCGTGCTTCGCCTTCATACCTTGTATTTTCAATTCGTGGTATGTTTCGGTCTGTGTCATTCTATTATTCCAAAACCTCCCATTTACATAAAATTGTATGCAGTGGGTTATATACCTTACAAACTCCATCGAAAATTTATTCGCTTGTTGCTTTGTTTTAGTTGTTGCCAGTTCCTTTTTAACGGCTTGAAGGGTGTAATGAAAAACTATATTTGTTATGTTATGCTTTCTTGATAATGTCATAAACCTCTTATGTTCTTTTTTCTTATCGCACTCCCTACACCTAAGATATGGTGTTATATGGCTGTTTAAATCATACGGCAAAGCGGTTTTACACAAGAGGGCGGTTGTCGTTTTTAAGTCCTTACACATCTCACACATCATATATACAATGTTAAGTAAATATTTCTTTAAATAGTTTTCCAAAGAAATGTT
>CAJNIZ010002484.1:0-26031 GCA_905231905.1 Symbiodinium pilosum
AATGACCTCAAAACCCCCCCAAATTCATTATGGTCTTGCTCCTTTTAAAATTAGTACAACCCCTTTTAAAATGCTCATGAGGAATTTTTAGGGTCCCGGATTTATTATTTATTATTAGGGTGGGTTTTACTAATAGGGGGAAGGGATTATAAGGAGATGAACATGGTCATTATTCATTAGTTTGCAGGCATCGCTGACGAGTTGCCTGCCAATAATTAGGGAAGGAAGTCGGCCTTTAGCCTACCGTAGAAGCTCAAAGAATCACCAGTGCTGTGCTCTAGGCTCACCAATACTGTAGCAGTCTTTGCTAATTAACCTCGGCAAAGTGATAAGACTGCTGATGGACGAATGATGAAACCGCGCACCGCCCTAAGTTCCATGATCCCTGGATGTTGCGTTACTTTACAAGGGTTGGTTGGTGAAAGATTTCCTCCGTCAACTCTACCAACCACGCTAAAAACCCTACTCTCATGGACCCTAAACCCAAAACCCAAAACCCCAAAACCCTAAACCCCTAAACCCTAAACCCCTAAACCCTAAACCCTAGTGTACCCCAGTCCTCGCCGTGGTCTGAAAGATGCATATTGCAGAATTCAGCAACTGAAGCTCTGGGGCAAGAGCTGGGCAAACGCGGTTTAAAGTTATCTAGGGGTTACATAGGGGTTATATAGGGATATATTGGGATAATTGAAAAATAGAAACGACTATTTAGGGTTTATAGGGCTTGGGGTGAGTCACCGCTGCAAAATGGACTGCAGGACTCTTAGAGGCCATCTTCTCAAGGTTTATCCCCATGGGTATATATAGTAACAACAAGGTTTCCCCAAGATAGTAACTTAAGTTGAGTTCCTTGACAGCAACCCAGTTTTAGGGTTCATCATCTCAAGGTGGCGGTGGGTCTGGTGATCTGACGACCCCCCAGTCCCCGGACTTCCCAGGCAGTTGCGACAGCGCGGTGCCCCTTTGGAATGCCCATTCTCAAATCCTTAAAGGGCGTCATACAGGGGATTATAACGGGGACTGTTATGTGGTGTTACAAAGGGGGATACTATAGACGAAAGCCCATATCTGAAGAACTTCAATGTCAGAGTCAGCTTCTCCATATCACTAAACAAACTCTCGGGATCGCAGTTTATGGACTTGATGGCTCGAATAAGGAACTATCTACAGGCTTAGATAGCCAGAGTCCTTACAGTACGATCTCTAGATACTCCCAGGTTATCCAGATTCGTGTGAGCCTCCGTTGTATTTGCCAGTTGGTTCTCCATCACCTGAATCCGTGAACGCTACCCCTATGTATCCCTACATATCTCCTATATAGCGTCCTCCTAGATCGCCAGGGTAGAATAGACCTCAACATTTGCGGATCTCCCTCGCGAAGGACATCGTGGAGGATCAGTCATCCGGCAAGCCTGCCACATTTTCCGACTGGCTCCAGGCGCCCGCGGTTCAAGGTCAATCCAGGTACAAAAGCGTGGTTGAACATAACATGAATATGTATTTGCTCCACGTATATGTATGTGCATAGCATCTGCCGGGTTGTTGACTCTCCGGTGCAGTGGGCTTGTGATTTATTGGCCCTCCACTCAGCCACTGCACGTACGCAGTCGCCGCAGCAGCAGCAGCAGGAGCAGACGCCTGCATGTACACCATGAGTACGTGAGTTGCAGGGACCTTCAGATTCATGTCCTTTCGCATCGATTTTATGTAAGATCAGGTTCATATTCTTTTGGATCGATCATAGGTGGCCGAGGCTTAGCCTGGACTGTTTGGCGAAATCTATTTTTTTTGCAGCGCAGGACTCAAGGGGCCACCCAGCATTGGGTCGGGATATATTATTGCCACATAGTGATAGCACAGCACTCTCCAATTGCAAAGCCTAAAGTTAAAGTGACTAACTTGAACAACCGCCCCTTTGGAGGGCCGGGGCTGCCAGGGGATGTGAAAGTGGTTGCCTTCGGTAGGAATGCAGTCCGGGTCGCACACGTTGGACTGCACCAAAAACATGGTGGTTTTTAGTAGATTCCAAAACTTGGGTAGACAAAGAAGCCGGAATGCTGACAAAGCTTGAAAATCACATGATCGAAGCTATAGACCAGCATCCTTGCATTGCAGACAGGTGGCAGCTGGAGGACAGGTAGCAATGATGAAGCCTTGAATTCGTGCGATGATACAGGGTAATGGCAGCCATGGTAGAGCACTACCCTAAGGCTCTTGGACCCTCAAAATGGCATCCCAAACCTTAGCCCCCAAAGCCCAAATCTTCTCCCGGAAAGCCCCAAATAGTCCTAACAGTTTTAGGGTAGCAGCATTCGCACTAGCAGTAGCCATAGCCGCGACAGCGGCAGTGGCAGTGCAAACGGTTGTGGCCGTCGCAGTGGCGGTAGCCGTAGCAGTAGGAGAAGTACCCTAAGGGGTCCAAGGACCCAAGTAATAGGGCTCTAGGGCCCAAACACCATTAATATTATAGTATTTGAGCCCTAAAACCCTATTATTTGGGTCCTTGGACCCTTAGGGGTAAAGTAGGCGAAGGAGAAGGAGGCTGACGTATGTGAAAGCATCATCTTGGTTCAGGGTTTATAGGGTTAAGGGTTTAGGGTTCAGGGTTTAGGGTTTAGGGTTCAGGGTTTAGGGTTTAGGGTTCAGGGTTAAGGGTTTAGGCTTCAGGGTTTAGGGTTCAGGGTTTAGGGTTTAGGGTACAAATAACACCAGCCTGGTAAGAAAACCAATGACAAGTGACACGCACATCCCTCAGCTATCCATCGCGCGCACATCCGAATGCTGCTGATCTACGACTGTAACACCTTTCTTCTCGAAAGCCCTGCGCAAAACTCCATGCAAACCCTGAAGCCAGAATACCCTGGGTTGCTGTCAAGGCACTTAATTTAAGTTACAATATTGGGGAAACCCTATAATTTACTATATAAATACCCATTATGGTAACTTAGCTTAATTTCCTTGACAGCAACCCGGTAGAATACCTGCGCCCAAGCGGGCAAGTTGAGGAGCTCTGTTTCAGAGGGGACTCTGGGTGATTTCTTCTGGCACAGAGATCCTTGAAGCTCCCTCGTGCAACACGTCTCCAAAACCTCTCAGAGCAGCATGCCCCGAACCTTATCCCAAACTGTTGCAGTCCAAAACATAGGTCCTGGACCCCAAATGAAACCATAGCCTTCACTTGTAGGCAGCATCCGCTGAAGAGATGAAGAAATGCTTGAAGTCTCTCCTCAGCGCCGGTGACGGGCAGGCGCTTTAGCTGGCAGCTTTTAGTAGGAGTGTTGACCTTTTTGGTTTCGCGCGTTTCTATGCTATAACTTTTCTACTGGCAGGAACCATGCAGGTGTATACAGAAGCATCCACATAAAGTAGAAGCATCGTGGCAGTTGACGTTTAAGCCAACAACTTCTTGCCGGTTCATGGGTGGGGTGACAATCCAGGATTTAGCTCTTCAGATACGGCACTGCCCAGGGTTTCCTAGGTGTTTCTATGGCAGGAGATCATAGCATTCCACCCCAGAAGGAACCCAACATGAGCCCCAGCAACAACCCACAGCCCAACGAAGCTTTGCACCTGGGTCTAAAGAATCATGAGTATTATCGTCATAGATTCATTGTATTATTACGCTATAGGGTACTACCAATAGACTTCACCGTCATATTCGTAATTGTGTAGGCCGCTTAGGGGCGCTCGTAGACCCTGTATCTAATCCCCATGCAAGAGCTCAGATGTAGTTCCTGTACAGTTTGGCTCTGTCGATGACAAAAAAACCCAGGCAAGGTAGGGAAGAACCCAAGTTATAAGTTATAAGCAGGTAGTATCCCAGAGTCCCTTATAGTTACTATTCCAGATAACACTCGTCTTTCGTAACATACTTGCCTAGATTCCAGCCTAGACATCAGGGTTTGCAGGATCACTGGTCAACCGTTGTGAAATCAGCTGTTTCTCAAGCCAACCTCCGACTTCCTGCAGATTGATGATTTGAGTCCCTAAGCCCTAGACCCTAAACCCTATAGTTCCCCTTATGTAGATAGAATACGGGGTATATGGGGGTCTTATTATAATATACCCAAAGCCATATTCTATCTACTTAAGGGGGATTATAAGCCCAAAGCCGAAACCCCCAGTTCATCCCCCACCCTTGCTCTGCAGAAAATTATTTTGTCTATGCGCACGCCAGACCCCAAACCTTTGGTCCTAGACCTGAAGCTTCTAATCCTTGCTGACCCTCCAGGTGTACGCCAACTTAAAGCAGACCTCAACCTTAAACCCTAAATCACCTAAATCCCCGAAACCCTAAACCTAAACCTTAACCCTCTAAACCCTACATCCCCTAAATCGCCGAGACCCTAAACCCTAAACCTCCTAAATCCCCTAAACCCTAAATCCTCCTGAATTTTGAGCATCTTGAGCTCGGCCAGGCCTTGGAACAGATGGGCTCCGTCCTTGAGGTGGATAAGGGTTTAGGGTTTAGGGTTTTCACTTTAGCATGAAAGGCTTGAAAGGGTTTCGCCAGACCCCTGCAAGCACGCAGAAAGTAGGCTTCCTAGAAATCGCCCAATGCTAGTATACGGTACAGTACCAGTAGCGGGGCTTTACTTTCTAGATCCTCCCAGGGGTCTGGAGAAAGGCGTACACCCTACCCACGCCACGGCTCTCTCTGGCGCACGCTGGGGGTCCTTGTGGCTTCTTTGGGGCCTAATTAAGTGTAAGTTGTTTGAGGTTTGAGTACTTTGACCCTGAGGGCTATAGGCCATCAGGCCCATTCAAGGTGTTTATAGGGTCATGTCTGATAGCAGGTTCCACACATGGAGGGCTCTAGCAGAGACCTCGAAAAACTTTTCCAAAAAGGACAAAGGGATCCTGAATTTTACGGAACCCTCATATGAGCTAGAGTCTAAACTTCTTAAAGGGGGTTATATAGGGGGTTATATAGGGTATTACTATAATGGTTATTAAGGGGGATACTAGGAGTTTAGACAATGGCTCATATGGGCGCGTAAAGGAAACTCCCATTCAGAGACCCCTGATGCTTTGAATCGCGATGCCCTGCATGACGCTGACCAACGCTCAAGCACCATACCCAGAGGGTCGATGTACCCAATCATTGATTACTTGGGATTTGGGTAGCATGGCTTGCAGTGCAGGTTTCGGGCACGTGTACCAGTATAGGGTTTTGGGCCCGTAGGGTACCTAGGTCTTTCTCAAATTCTGTCCCAATAAGTTGATCCCAAATACGGATCCGCCGGATTTTGATTGCAATCTCCATAAGCTCCTGTTTTGTGTTGAGGACCGGATTTTGAGAAAGCCCACTTCAGAAGAGTTCATGTGAGAAAGATGGCAGCGGCATTGGGTTTTACTTCCTTTCGGTGGGGCAGGGATCCCCAGTGTAGCCCTATACATTATATTCCATCCCTTCATTCCCTACTAGCCACCCTCAACCGCAAACATTTCTGAGCTCTGAACAGTAAAGTTGTTTCACTTGTCTGTTCCATTCCCTACCAACCACTATGAGCTTTAGCTTTGAAATCCAGAAGTTGAGAACCCCAGTCACTAAATCCTCATCCCTACAACCCTGGACCCTAAGCCGTATAACAGGAGGACAGGGCACATCAGGATTGGGTCGACAGTCAGGTCGGGCGGCCATGGAGACTTTCACACGGTCTAACTTTCGGGGTTTAGGGTTCGGGTCCCTTAAAAGCCTGTGGGGGACATAGGAGGCAGGGTTCTATAGGAGTATGGTAATTTCTCTAAATAGGAGACCCCAATAATTATCGATGCCAAAATACTATCGTCCTTTTTGCGGGGGCCCTCCTAGAAGGAGAAGCCACCACATCAGGTTATGGGTTTTAGGTTTTCGGAGATGAGGAATCTTTTTTGGTTGTCGCCGCAAGACGGATTAGGTTTCAGGGGTTTAGGATCTAGGGTTTCTGGTGGGGTATGTCAAAGGGACCGCCATTTTCCAGAAAACCCTACACCCTAAACCCCAGACCCTACACCCTAAACCCAACACCCTACACCCTACACCCGAACCCCTATACCCTAAACCCTAAGGGGAGGGATCACAAACATTGTGAAAGTCTTGCCCAGCTTTTGAGCTTGCAGTTTAGGCCCTTCACTTTCTATAGGGGTTATGTAGGGAGAATGGAAAATGAAATGGATAAATAGTGGGTTATATAGGGAGTATGGGGTATACAGTGGGGTTCACCTGTAGAATATGACCAGGAATTTCCCGGCACCACCACCCCCCGCCCCTCCCCCCCAAAAAAAGAGAAAACATACACTCAACCCTTAGACTCGTATTATTTTCTGAGGGCTTTGGATTTCAGAGTGTGCCTTGTGCACCAAGTCGTGTAGGGTCTTTTTTTTTGTGCTGGCTTCTGTTCCTACTGTTGACTGGGTTTTAGATTAAGGTATCGGGATACTAAGAGTCCAGCATGACCCGGAGTACCTCCATCCTCAGGAAACAGTAAGACAAGCAAGACATTTATTATCAACCGCATTTCGACGCACATGGGCCTCATGACCTTCAGTAGCTTCTTCTGACTGGGCTAGTCTGGGCCTTCTATAACCCTTCTTACGATCTGACTGGCTGTCCTCAAAAAGGCTTGCAACGAGTATACGCAGATTAGAACCAATGCCATGAGAAGTTAGCAGGAACCTTGAAGAAAAGTCTGTATTAATAGTCACCATTGGGGCCCGCGTCTGGAATTGGCGTATAGAGATGTAGTGTTGCTCGTTAGTGATGACAGCGAAGCTAAATTCAGACAATTTGATCTGCTGCGTGGAACCGAAAGTCGGCTGAAGAATGTTCCTAGGCACACATCCTGAACACAACTCAGACGCTGAACGCAAGACCTACGTGTTGGTTTCGCTCAGTGCTCCAAGGGGTTTGGAATTGTATTCGATGCTGTGCACGCCAGGAGAAGGCCTGGAAAGAGCACGGCAAGGAGAGGTTACATGCTTCCTGTACCAGTGAATGCTTTTGCCCTTTCCTACTCAGTTTAGCACTTTGGTTAGTAGGTACTGTAGTCGCCGTAGTCTTTGGACCTCTTTTGTTCTCTGGCACCATGCCCCTTGCAAGATGACCACCAGATTTTTAAAGGCGTCATGAATAAAGCTCGCATGGTTTTGAGGGCGCTCGGAATTGATATGAAGAGGATGACAGTGATCTAAGTTTGGCTAGTGCCCAAAACCACAGAACATTAAAGAGGGCATTGAAACATTGGCCTGCAACGCTTGTAAGCCATTAAAGCACAGTAATTTTAAAGCACCGCATGGAAGCCCGAATGATGGGTAATATTCATTGCTTTGTGATCTGTTTAGGTTTAGGGTTTAGGCTTGTATCACTGCAGAAATATTCCCGGAGCTCCTTTTTAGTTACTAAGTCCCTTACCCTAAGTATCCACATAGCCCAACGTAGATAATATTTACAGACTTTGGGGCCCAATGTGGTATTACTTTCTACTTGCATCCCTAGGGCTACAGGACATGTCCCTATAGTATCATAAAAGGTCGGTGTTGTTGCGGCATGCGATTTGGAGGCCTTGGGCGATGTTGAAATCATGAGTTTCCCTGTTTCCCGCCCTATACCACCCCCCGTGCTTCCCCCTTCATTAGCCTTAATTAATCGCTTCACCCTGATATTGACCCCCCCCCCCACTAATATAAGATGCGGGTTCCCCAGAGTTCCAAATTCTGATATCCGCCCCCAGCCTACTTCTAGAGGAAATTACGGCTCGGATCATCTGAAGTCGGGGGTGTCCCTAGCATAGGATTAGGGATCTCCTAAATTCCTAGACTTGGACTGTTTTAAAATGTTTTGTTATCAAGGAATCGAAAAATAGATAGAAGCTGAATGCGACGTTGATTGGGTTTATTGCCATTTCAACTCCTTGTTAATTATTTGTAATTAGATTTTACCTGAATTTCAATTGAGTTTATCCGAAAACCAGATTTTAACTGAAACAGGTTTTGAACAGATTTCAACGGTTTTAATCACGTTCTGGAATGGATGTTCAACTGGTTTTAGTTAGATGTTCATTAAATTTCAATGGCGTCTACTTTGATCTTAATGGGTTCTATTACGATATTATTTCGATTTGTTAGATTTCAATGGCATCCTATTATGTAACCTCCCGCCCCCTTGTATTAAGACCTGTTTGGAACATGTAATATATACATTAGGCGGGGGAGCCTTTTATTTGTAGAGGGCAGGACGAGATTAATCTTAATTATCCCCAAATAACCCAGAGGGGAGTAGTCTACGGGATCTGACATTGGAGTCCTACACCCTAAACAGGGGGGCAGGGGGTAAGGGAACCCATGATGTTAGCTTTTGCCCCAGACGATTCTGTGTGTTTCCATGAGTGCTGAGAGAGCACGGCATGATTGTGATCCGGTCTGGCGTTTAGGGTGTTCGGGTTTAGGGTTTATAAGGGGTTTATGGTTTACGGTGTAGGTTCAGGACTTTACCCAGACCCGGCCACAAACGAAATGCTACTTGTATCCTTGCCCTTCTCGTGCCCATACCTACAGTGACCTGCAGATTGAGTGGTTTTGATTTCATTGCTGCATTGCAGGTATGTTTGCCGTCAAGGTTGCAAGTAGGGACAGCAGGAACAATTGGTATCCGTCACCATGTCTTTCTGCAATTTCATGTTGCCATCTTATTCATGAGGCGCATGTTCTGCGAAGGGGTCTGGGCACAAGGTGTTTCATGTGGAGGGAGGGTGTTTCATGTGGAGGGAGGCCATGCTCTGTCATATTTGGCACATGGTAGTTGTGGATTGTGACTTCTTGAATGCGGCCGTTAAGAGTAGGTCTTGCAGCAAGGCGAGTTGCTCAATATTGTCCCCTCCTGCTGTCATTACTCTTTCTTGCCCTCACTCCTAAAGCCTAAGCCCTAAACCATAAACCCTAAACCCTCGAGTGCATACCACCACCTTCATGACCATTGCCACCTCCCTCCCCTCCCCCAGTGACCAACAGCCGCAGGATACTGACGCCCCAATGCAGGCAGCAAAAAAGGAAGCTCGGTTCTCAGTACTTGGTTCACTTGGGTCCCTTGCTGATTTTTTTGCCGGGGCTGCGTTATAAGAATTGGCAGACAGCAAACTTGCTAGTCACATTTCGCCTCTTGAAGAAGCCAGTGGCTGAACTGCTTACGTGCCCGCCAAGCCTGCCAAATTGTTGTCCCCTTAGAATCCATAGATTTATCTATCCCTGCGGAAGGCTGGCTATAGCGTTCCACTGCTTCGTACTTGCCTAGACCTCCAGGATGCCCATAATTGAGAGTCGAGAGTTCAGGCCTATGTACCCTTTTATTTTGTGTGTTAAAGGCTACTCTGTGTATTTCGGAGGTCCAGGTACCCATGATGTGCAAGGGTATCTTCTTCACTATACCGTTGCCATTTGATCCCGATGGATCCCTAGTGTCGGTCTGCAGAGTACTCGACGTTCCACAGAACCCCCTCGACTCCAAACCTTCCCTCACATTAAGGATCCCCATATCAGCCTTCACAGAAGCGCAATCCCTAAGAAGGACCCGAAATTCCCATGAGACGCGCTGACATCTCTCGAGCTAGAATTGGAGTGAGCCCCCCAAATCACCCTGTACCCATTTTCAGGAAGCAGAGCCATTGGGAGAGGAGAAGGGAATTGGAGCAGAGGCGCCCTTGTCGGGCTCAGGTTCAGGGTTTAGGGGTTTAGGGGGATAATGGTTTAGGTTGATAAGGCTCAGGCAAAGGGGCTCGGGGCTAAGGCATCACGCCATAAGGCTACAGACTAGAGCAAGGGGATGAGGATGTTTGTCTCAGGCAGGTCTAGAGTGGAGTCCTTTCAGTTTGCCTAGTACGGGGGCCTTCACATCGGGATTTAGGAGTCAATGTCGGAGATTGAAAGCGTGCGGGATAGGATCTACTGGAGTTGCGCCATGCTACGCAGTTCCGTCAAGGGGAGCACTTGCATACCTCTACTCCAGCCTTTGGGCAAGGGCAAGCTATTGGAAGAGTTGTTTCATGCTTTTGCCAAGCAGTCTTCGTTTTGGGTGGTCCTGATGCTTACTTTGCCTTTATGCTGCCTGAACCATAACCTAGGGCTCATATGTAGTTCCTTGCCGGATGGTTGATTATAATCCCTTATTGAAAAACCACAACAACCCCCTCAGGGAAACTACACAGGCACTAGGTAAGCCCTAGATCAGAACCAGGTTGCCACTACCGAACTGAATTTAAGTTACTACGTTGGGGAAACCCTGTATTTACTGTCTATACCCATTATTATGACAACTTAGAAAACTGCAAGCCAGAAAAGCTTCAACAGGTCAAGTACATTCCCCTGCGCCTGACAGCAGAAGAGCGCAGACTGCACCTCAGGATTCCTTCCTTCAGCATGGGCTTAGGGCTTCAGTTTTAGGGCTTATAGGGGTTGAGGGCTTCAGTTTTTAGAGCTTACAGGGGTTTAGGGCTTCAGCTTTAGAGTTTATATGGGTTGAGGGCATCAGTTTAGGGCTTATAGGGGTCTGAGGTCTCAGTTTTAGAGCTTATAGGGATTTAGGGCTGCAGCTTTGGAGCTTAATAGGGTTTAGGGCTTAGGATTTAGGGTTAAGGTTTAGGATTCTGGATTTGGGTTTGAGGGTTCTGGGTTCAGGTTACGGGTGCAGACTTCCTGGCTTCCGTTCAGGGCTCAAGTAAGCTTCACAGAATTCCTCATAGGTTGCCCCTCAGTAGGCTGGACAGTGTATTCTGCAACATATTGCGTAAATATCGTGACGGCTTACCTCCCCAAACTAACATCGAATCAGAAAAGGGCCCTTTTGTAGACTATTGTCCTTCAGAAATGTGTTTTATGCAGGATTCCAGGCGAGTTTATAAGAAGCGCTGGTTCTATGAGGAGGTAACCCAACCAGCGCTTGCTGGAGGGCCTTTTGAGAAAGAGGGATTATCTGCATGACTTCCTCTACACCCGAAAACCAGGCTTTCGATCCTCACCTTACCCTACAATCCAACCCGTAATATGAAGCTATACCCTTCACTTGCCTTAACTTGTCAACCCTAAGCCCTAAACCCTAAACCTTAAACCCTGCAGCTCAGATCTTTGAGGTCTTCTGGGAATCCTGGAGGGTGCTCTCTACGTCTCAGAGTGCGGCCAACCGTAGGGGCTAGGGAGAGTTTATCGTGATTTGGCTGTGCGGTTTGGATTGACTGGGTTGCTGTTACGGTACTTTTTTCATTACTACCTGTACAACAAGAAAACCCCATTATCTATTATGTACGCATAAAATGGTAACTTACATCAACTTCCTTAGCAGCAACCCAGTTGAGGGTTTGGGTTTAGGGTTCAGGGTACGGCGGTTTAGGCATTGAGGTTGGAGTTGAGGGTCGAGAGGGTCTTCGGCTGGGTTTCGGGTTTAGCTACCCTAGGGATCCAAATAGCCCAATGTAGACTGTAGTGCCCCGTGTGGGTATTAGTTGTATACTTGGATCCCCAAGGTTTTAAAAAGGGTGGAGGTTCTTTCCCGAGCATAGTTTGAGGCTTCAGGGCCCATGCTTGAAGGTTTAGGTATGGTTCGAAGTCCCACGCTGCAGTGTTTGTGGCCTCGCTTCAACACATTACCAAGTCATTTAATGTAGCGGGGGCTGGCTTCGCAAGGCTGCACTTTGAACATGACCTTAGGCCTTAAGCAAGGGTTCAGGGTTCAGGGTTTAGCGTTTAGCGCGGAATAACCCAAACAAACGCTAGATGCCGTCATGAGTTTCTCGAAGTCAGGGTTCCCGCCTATGGTGCGCCATACCGCAAACCCTAAACCCTAAACAGTAGTTTCCATTCTCTTTTCCATGATCCCAATATATCCCCTGCATATCCCCCATATACCCTAATAGGGAGCTCCCAAAGACGGGCCCACAAGTTTGAAACACTTGCGGATGACAAGTACATAGCACAGAAAGGAATGCCCTCAAGGCTTCCGGTCGGATCATATTAGGGTTTATGGTCTACGGTCTAGGGTTGAGAGTTTAGGATTCAGGGTTTAGGGCTTAGGATTTAGGATTTAGGGTTGAGGGTTTAGGGTTTAGGAGTTAGGGTTTGGAGTTTAGGGTTTAGGATTTAAGGTGTAGGGTTTAGGGTCGCGGTGTTGGGTATCTGGAAAATAGAGACTTCAGCGGATTGTGTTTCATGACGTGGCTGCATTGTTCATGCCCCAGGCATCTGCGCGCACCCGGACATCTGGGTTCACCAGCTTTGAAACATAGAACGTATAAAACGAAGAGCAAGCTTATATGTCAGAATGTAGGTTAGACCTAGCTTAGCAGCTGTGACCAAGATGCTGGAACCTGTCACTGTTCTGCAAGCCAGCCTTTTTCAAGTCTTGTACTTGCTAGGAACCATCAACTTTAGAGCCTCAACAGCTTTGAAGCAGATAACTCAAACAAGTACAACTGCAATGATCGTGCAGCACAGTGCAACTCTTGAACCCGAAGCCCCCAAGCAGTGAGTCAAAAAAAGACAAGACTAGAGTGGCCCCAGCGCGGGTTTTGCACATACGGTCGCCGACAAGCGATAGTCGCAGCCAGAGACCCAAAACGAAAATTCAAAGTGGCCATGGTACCCTATCCCCAAACCCTAAACCCTAAATCCTGATCCTATGTTCATAGATTTTCGCATGGCTTTGCTTCTTAGCATTTCTACTGTGAGTGGCAAAGGTTTGGTCACAGTGGTGCTAATTATGGAGTTGGAGCTGTGAGTATTATGTGGTAAGGCTGGCCTCTAACGGTGGTGCACTTCTGCTGGGTGTTATCTGGGTAGGCCTTGCGGTTCCTCAAATATTTTCCTTTGTTGGGTTTATAGGGACCTACCTATACTAATATTTTCAGAGGTCTCTAAAGACCAACCAAATTATGACAGGAGAGGCGAAGCATGTTACAGTGTCGAAGGGAGAGACCTTCTTGGGACTTCTGACTGCATGTACGGATTGCCAAGTCAAACTGTTCAATGGTATGCCATACCAGCCCTAGTAGCTCGGTAGGTAGACTTCCCAATTTTGGGCCTCCTATCATACCATAATCCTACGTATTGAAAAAAAAACGGCAGACGGTTTCTTGTCTATAAGGACCTCAGCAGCTGGGAAGGAGGTTCAGAATCCCTAAGGGTCCAAGGACCCAAATAATAGGGTTTTAGGGGCCAAATACCAGTAACATTACAATATTTAGGCCCTAAAACCCTATTTTTGGGGGGTCCTTGGACCCTTAGGGAATGAGCGCTGAATGAAGGTTCAGAGTTTACGGTCGTGGGCAAAATGTAGCAATGTCGCCTGGGTAGTTCTTGTAGAAAATCCTTCCAATTGCGTCCTTTTACTAGGGGTTAGGGTTTAGGGTTTAGGGTTCAGGGTTCAGGGGTTAGGCTGTGGACGTTTCCTTCATAATTGTCCCAGGGCAAGGGTTCAGGCGTTTGTGTCCAGGGTCTATGGCCTGGTTCATGCTGCGGTAGAGATTATAGCATACCTTATGAGGAACCCGCCCATCCTCTAACAGTGACTATAAGGGAAAATGGTGATCATATTCAGGTCCTCTTATATTCCTATTATACCAGTATGACAGGGTGGGGGTCCTGCTGAAGCATACCATGATACCAGTCCCTAAACCCTAAACCCTAAACCATACCATGAGACCAGTTCGAACTGGTGGGGTTCTTGTTGCCGTCCCCTGTGGGTGGTCATCAACTACTTTAGCTCTTAGCAACCTTGCGGCACCCTTTAGGGTTTCAGGGTTTAGGGTTTCCTGAACCTGAAAAAACAAAGCGCACTAAGTCCTAAGCAGCAAGAAACAACAACTGTGAAAGAGCACGCAGCAACTTAACCCTGTTTGCATCTGAAGTATGTACCTGTCAAACCCTGAACTCTAAACCCAAAACCCAAAACTCTAGACCCTATGTAACATATATAGTAGTTTCCATTTTGTTTTCCATTATCTGAACAAAAGGGCACCAAAAGGTCAAATGCAAAGTCCCTCCGCCATCCTTCGGCCAGCAAGGCTCTCTGAGGCCTCGGACACCATGAGCAGCAGCCCCAGTTTGGGTTTAGTGTTTGGGAGTGTAGGGCTTCAGGGTTTAGGGGTTAAGGGGTTGGGGGGTTTAGGGGTCAAGGGGTTTGGGGTTGAGGGGGTTTAGGGTTTGGGGGTTTAGGGGGTTTAAGGTTTGGGGGTTTAGGGTTTTAGGTGTTTAGAGGTTTAGAAGCTCAGGGTTTAGGGTGCCCAGAGCCGAATGACCAGAACTGCTGTTGATACAGTCCTGCATAGCTACATAACTGCTAAGGGATTTAAGTATATAGGGCAAACCATACTACTTACTAGATGTATACCCATTATGGTAACTTAGTTTAAGTTCCTTACCAGCCACCATAACTCACAGTACCGTATACTTGGGGAATTATGGCCATCCGTTGATGCCTTGCGGCGATGCAGAGCCTAATCACCCCGCCACAGCTTCCTTTGTGACATTGTTTCAGGGCTCCGGCTGGCGATGCCCCCTTCTTCTGATTTTCCAGATTTGCTGTTGAAAGATTGTGTATAGACTGAATTTACTAGGTTTGCATGTCTACCATCACAGTGTTCACCCATCTGTTGCCTTTTACCAAAGGTTGCCGTGGATGGGGCGCATCAATGTGACTCAGACAATTCTTGCCGAGTTTCAAGCTCCAACAACAAACTTATGTGCGCACATCGTGCAAACTCCGCCAGCTGGGTAACGCGGGCGGCAACACGGTGGACAGTCGTTGCTTGCGCCACCGTAGTATACTGCAGGGTTTCAAGCATCAACAAGTGGAGAAGCTAGAAGTACGAGCTTGGGTGTTGGTTCTTTGAAGTAGTAGTGTGGCAGGGGTAGTAGTGGTGGTGCTGATACTAGTATTTAAGGTCGTGCTGCTTATAGGTTTATTGCCCTCCCCCTTCTGCAGCTACACCAAGCCCCCGCGCACCTTGTCCCACACCGCCTTTGTTGCCTAACTCCAAACAGCCCAATGTAGGTAATGTACGTATGACTCCCAAACTTCGGGACCCCGTGTAGATACTATTTACAGACTTTGGGGCCCAAGGTAGGTATCGTTTGACGTAGAGCCCCAGAGATCGGTATGCATGCTGACGTGCAGAAGCGTGTGAGGAGCGTCAGTACGTATCCACCCTGGGGGTCATACGCTTAAGGGAGAGTGGGGGAGTGGATCCCTATAACAGTTTTTAGGGTTTAGGGCTTAGAGCATGAGTAGTCTTTTATATGAGGTTCATATGAACTGAAGTCGACACTCCTCAAAGGCAGGTTGCATATCGGGATTATGTAGGGAACGGGAATACTAGGAGTTTAGACTATAGCTCATATGTGGTTCATTTGTGGGTAGTTTATGAGACCAAACAAGCAGAACATAGCAAATGAACACGGAGCTACATAGAAGTCTCTGGGTAGCTCGAGCTTATCCCTTCACTTACCAGAGGTCTCGCAAAGGGTCCAAGTACCCAATATTTGGGTACTTGGGACTTTGGTAATAGTATTTCTATTACAGGTTTGTGTTAGGTATATGGTTGTTGGGTACTTGGACCCTTAGGGTCTATGCAAAATCCAAAGCATTGAACTCCGAATCCTAAACCCTAATCTTGTCCTCTTTCCCTAGCGTGTCTCAAACCCAAACCCTGGACGCTGAACGATGAATTTGCCTAGGTGCTGCTCTACGGAAGAGTAAGACCATCGAGCAGATCTACCAGAACCTTGCTTCGCAGGGCTCAAAAGTCCAAGCTTTGGCTTTTCAAGGGACCCCTGGAGGGTTTGGGTTTAGGCTTTCGGGTCTGGGTTTTGGGTTTAGGGGTTCCCTAGGACTGGGGGGGGGTAAGAATAGAAGGTACCTAGAGCTGGGTATAGACAGACTCAAGACTCAAGGCCCTAAACCCTAAAGCCTACACGCAACACACAGCTGACTGAGATCTCTGTTTTCCCTAGGCTGTGGCCTGTGGCCGCTTGCATAGCCTACCCAGGACTTCCAAAACCTCTTCATTAAGGAAACTGGGCTTGATCAGCTTCAGAGCCCCGAGCGTCCAAGGATCCAAATAATAGGGTCCCTTTAAAGGGGTTCTAGGGGGATATATAGGGATATATGGGGAGTATATAAGGGTCCAAGGATCCAAATAATAGTAGTGATTTAGGGACCAAATACCACAAATATGGTAGTATTTGAGCCTTAAAGCCCTATTTTTTAGGTCCTTGGACCCTTAGGGGAACGTGCCTGAGCTTTGGGCCAAGCACGTTCTTGAATATGCCCTGCATTGTCTCAAGCATCCTGATATGATTCGAAGTATACTCCTTAGACAATTTGTTGTTTTTGTTTCCAAGGTCCTGGGGCTTGATATCTTCATGCTAGGTTGCTTCCGAGAGCCTGCCAAGTTAGAGGGATTTGCAGGGTCATGCTGCCCAACAACACCCAACATCTTCGGGAAGCTATGGACGCTGCCTATACGCGACGTACTGAATCCTGAAAGTTAAGGTATGTAGCACGGAGAAGGATTTCTTCTGGCGAAAGTTGCTCCAAGTTGCACCCAAAAGCTGCTCTCCATGCAAAGTCCTTGTTTTCAGGGCTTCCAGCAACCAAAAAATGGAACTATTTCTGGACTTCCCTAAGCCCTAAACCCATTATTTCAGATGTAGAGCCTCAGGGTAGCACCATCCGTGGTACAGAGACTCCCGCCAGCTGAGCCTCAAACCCCGAAGTCTGACTATGCATGCCTGTCCTAAGCCATTTCCGCCTGCATACGTGGAGCGGCTTAGATAGTTATAAGTTACCTGAAAGTGCCCAGGAAGAAGAGTCAGCTGGAGCATATCTTGCTTCGCGGCCTCCTCAGCTTTCAGTGAAAACTTCTCGGAATGTTCAGTACCTAGACGTTCCACCAACCTCATAAGGGCCCAAGCCCACAATTTGATGCCCTATGTCCCCAGTTAAAGGTACTCGGAAGGTCTTGGCAATAACGGGCATTGGGTTACCACAACCTCCAGAGTTGGGACCCTATGGTTATCATATGGCTACATTGGGGTACTCATTGTAGGAGTTGGGGTGACCGAAATCGTTTCATTTTTCAGGGTTCAGGTTATGTGGCTTTGCTTGCCTGCACAAGGATGTCAACAAAACATGCACTACAAAAAATGTTACTCCATCCCCAAGTACTCCATTATTGGATACTTGGGCCGCTGGAGGAGAGGATATTTTCTCAACGCTAAGCATACCTGGAACTTGAACGTTTCATCCTGGTGCCAAGGTTACTTGAAATACTTGAGCCCTTACCCCATGGCTCCAAATCGCCAAAAGTAGATACGACTCATAGACTGTTGTCCAGACTGAGCATTATATCTGATTTACGTAGAGCCCCAGGGTTAGATTGAAAACCACTGACTAAAGCAACTCTGTCCTTGGTGGAGATTATCTGGAACCTCCAGAAACGAGGGGTCCATTTTGGGGGGTGCCTATAATGAGGGTTATCATAGTTTCAGGCATAGGCTTGGCGACCCTTATTCTTGGACATACTCCGTATAAGGGTTGTATAGCTGGAAGCGTGTGCTCCCTATCACAAATCCCGCAGGCCCATGTAGCTATATAGCATATACGTATCCCCTTATAATCCCGACATAATCCCTATATAGCCCCTCTGCCATCCTCATCTTATCCTTGTGTACCACATATGTTGCCTTCGTTTGCGCTGCCACCCGTCGTCCCCTTGGCCTCAACCCGAGCCTCAACCCTGAACTCACCGTTTAGGCCTTAGGGTTCCCTACATAAGAGGACCCCAGTATTGACCCCAAGACATCGCAATCCTGAATTTACCCCAAACACTTGCCCCTAGTTTTCGGACCCCCCCTCATATGGCACCTTTTGATGGCACTAGTCTTCAAAAAACTTCTTGTCGAGGGTTCCATGCTAGTTTGAAGGGTAGTCCTCATGCTTGCAGGGCTGCACATCAGGGACCCAAAGAAATCAAGTTTTTGGGCAAGTGGTTCCTGTCCAAACATGTAAGGGGATGCCATCATTTAGGATTCCAAGTTCTTCGCTTCAGAAGGGTTAAACTGAATGGTTAGTTTTAGAGGATACCCTCAGTTAGTGTTCTGGGTTCGTTTAAGGCCATAATGCAAACCCCATTGCTAGAATCATACATCGTAAGCCCCAGTTTTTCATGATTGACGCACATCTTGAGGACCAGACACCTACATCGGCTCTATCGAGGTTCAACGAGAAAGGCCTGGCCGGTTAAACTCTTTGGTGGTTGTCTGCCTGGACCCAGGAATTCTACCTTGTTGGACTACGTCTCACAAATTCAGGAAGAGTGTACGGGATGGGCAAAAGCTCCTATGCAGTTCCTGTTTGGAGTTTTGGTAATTGGTTCTCGAAAGCTACGGTTATGTAAATATATACATAGACACATAGAAGTATACGTGTATACATGTTTGTATGTGTATGTGTATATTCGTACACACACGTATAAATATATATATATATATATATGCATATGGTATAGGGCTTGGGGCCCCTCGATTGCACATGCAGGGTACTCGATATTCTGCTTCTGCCGCCCCACGCCGCACCGGCTGAAACAAAGTGTCACGCGGACACAACAGCTCCCGACATGGGTTTGCACCCTGAAGCTCTGAACCAAAAATGAGTGTGGTCAGGTGTCCTGGGAAGGTATAACGCGCATGGAAGTTCTGCCTATGGATCCAACTAGCCTAGAGCATGTACTGCAGGTACTGCTCCTAGACTTTTCGCCCAGTAGTTTTTACCCAGACCCTCCTATGTAGTTCCTTTCTGGGTAGTATATTATAATCCCTTACCCCAAAAACCATAGCAAACCCAAAAAGGAACTACATGGGTGGTTGTCAAAATTATGGTCCCTTTTTGGGTCCCCTAAATATTAGGTGCCGTATTATAATAGGAGCCCAAAAGGGACCATAATTTTGACAACCAGCCACATTGGAGCCCTTGGGTATAGACTTAGAGGAGAGCGGCCTTGGCTTTTGGTTTGGCCGAATATGAACCATAGTCTAAACTCCTTAAAGAGGGTTACATAGGGTTTAGGGTGTAGGATTTAGGGTTTAGGGTTTAGTCTAAACTCCTTAAAGCGGGGTTATATAGGGAATTATATAGGGGACTACTATAGGTCTTATTACAAGGGATGCTGAGAGTTTAGACTATGGCTCATATGAGTATCCTCCCCCCATCCTACCATGGAACCTTCTTCAACTAGCACAGAATTCTCTACGGGGTCCCTTTTAAAGTTCCCTGTCAGTCTTGTGGAGGGTATGGCTCCTAAGGTTGCGCCGGCTTTGGTGCTTGTAGAGCCTAAGGACGCTGATGAGGCAAAGTTTGCTAATCGGCTTTAGGGTTTAGGGTTTTTAGGGTTTAGGGTTTTTAGGGTTTTTAGGGTTTAGGGTTTAGCGTTTAGGGTTTCCTGAGGCAGAGTAGAGATGAGATGCATTGACGCACTGGAAACACCAGGAAACGGACAAGATGGTTCTGTACATCTATCCAAGAAGCACTTTCCTGCATCAGCACCAGTGCAAGAGGAAGTTGATGCGGAGTCGTGAACTTGCACCATGATCTCTATATGATCCCTGTATAGCCTCCACATATGCCTAGCATCCCGCTATAATCCGCGCCTGCATCCTCAGCACTGTGGAGGCACTAATTCGAGCCCTAATTTTATGGTGCATAAGGCGGAGGGTGCGAGGGAATATAGGGACCATTGTAGGGGTATACTCAGGGTTTTTACATAGAGATCATCAGAAGGATCCGGTCCCGCTCTCCCTTAGGCAAGCGAATTCTATAGAGGTTAACGTTTTCGCTCCTGTAGTGGTTGGCATGGAACCGCATGTAGCACCTTCTTTGAAACGGAGAGCAATCTTCGTAACTTTTGGGCTGCCACGTTTGTTGGAAGGTGTGTAAATATACCCTAAACCCTCAGCCCTCCATCTCAAACCCAAAGGTCCAAAGTGTAAGCCTCTAAATCTCAAATACCTAGACCTTGGACCCAAAGCCCAAACCCTAAATTGCAATCACCTTAGACCCCCAACCCCCCCTCCCAAAATGTCCTGAGGCCTGTACAGTTCACCTTTAAGTCCCTGAATCCTAACCCCCACCCTATCTATCCATGTCTCTGCAGATAATATGTTCATTGCCGGAACATTCCCCTAAAAAGCCTGAGCCTAAGAACGGAAACACTAAACCCAAAACCCCGCATGATTTTCCATATTGTTTCTTCCATTCCTCTCTGTCAAAACCCGCTTGGCATCCAAACGGCCCGAAGCAGGTAATTATCATGTATAGACTCGTACAATTTGAGTTCAGGACTCAATGCAGGCATTGGTTATAGATGTGAATTCCCAGAGTGCTGTCGCAAGGCTGTTCGTGTGGGATGACGCCAAGCAGAAGATCATCCGCCGAGAGGCGAAATTCTGATCTTAGTGGTTCTTAGTAGGGAATAAGGGAAAACGACATATAGGAACTATATGGGTTATCTTAGATTGAAAACAACTGGGTGAATACTATTTCCCCAATTGCTCAGTATATAGGAATTATCTGGGGATTGTATTATACATCACTGCTGCAAAAGTTTCGACTTACGAGGCCACTTCTCAGGCACACGCCTCCTACTTGTCTTGCGGAATCGCGGAATCCCTTGAAGTCCCATTTTCCTTGGCCCTGCCAGCGGAGTCGCCCCTACCCTGTTTTATATTGAATACTTCAAAGCTCCGGAGGAGGCCCTAGGACGCCAGTGTAGGAGTCTAGGGGGGAACAGGGGGCCAATTCAGAGTAGAAGAGACCCGTCTTCGCGCAAGTAGTTCTGTGAGTCGAACTGTTGTAGCCTAGGGGGAGGGGGGCCAATTCAGAGTAGAAGGGACCCGCCTTCGCGCAACTAGTTCTGTGAGTCGAACTTTTGTAGCACCGCAGTATTCCCTTGTTCCCTACTAGAGCCAAGAAGTCATGTTTTTAGCCTGCACGAATCAACCTGCCCATCCCGCTAATACTAAAGGTTATTGAGAAGGTTGCCCATTGTATGCAAGTATTAGCAGGGAGGGGAGGGGCATAGGTAGATCTACATATATACATATGTTTTACATATATAGAGTATGTATGTACATATATACATATATACTGTACATACATACTTATGTAAATACCTATATTGATGGCTGGGGTGTTTCTTGATGCGGGTCAGGGGATTGTTCTTCCTGGCTAGGCAGGGGTGAGGTTTCCGTTCTTCCTGGCTGGGCAGGGGTGAGGTTTCCATCTTTAGTTGGGGTAGGGTCAGGTATGATTTGCGATACGACCCTGCATATGCGCTAATTGATATCTGAACTCCTAGTATCCCCCTTAATAATAACCCCTATGATACTCCCCTGTTATATCCCCTATAGCTCATATGGCAACGTTCAAGCTGATCGTCAAGGAGCGGAGATTCCTTGTAAAGAGATTCAACAAGTCTCTTACATTGGGCTGTTCAATAAGTGAGAGGGAGGTTTCCTTCGCTAAGTCCCTTCACGGATTGCCATATGAGCTATAGTCTAAACTCCTTAATGGGGGTTATATAGCGGATTATATAAGGGATTACTTTAGGGGTTATTAGGGGGGATACTAGGAGTTTAGACAGTAGCTCATATCGTTTCTCCCCACTTTGAGAACCGGAACATTCACGAGTTGCCAAATCCTTTCTCATTTTCAGATCAACTTTGTCCCTGGCTTGTACAAGATCTTCGATGAGATCCTGGTGCCACGGACATAGAAGTATGAAGAATAGGGGTATGTGGGGTTCAAGGTTCAAGACTTTCTGGCGAAGGGCATGGACGTAATGAGTATTGGAGAAGCCTAGATGGCGACCAGCATTATGGTTCTAAGTTCCTTGCAGGTTCATGGCATAGGGTACCTCAAATAAACCTCAAGATGAAATCGGTACTTAGGTATTCCGGCCCCCGTGCTAGAATTGGTTGCGAGGAATGTTGCAACTTCTTTCTTCAGGGCGGGCGGCTTCTGTTTAAGAGCTTTCATTTTGGAGGCCAGAGACGTAGTCCTCGGCCGGTTAAGCCTTCAAGATGGGAGAGTAAGTCATGATCCCAGAGGGTCCACATATACAACCATTAGGGAATTGGGACCCATGATTCCTTCTATAGTATGCCATTTTAGGGGCCTAATTCCCTGATAATTGTATATATGGACCCTCTGGGGATTGAAAGACCCCACCCAGCCTTGTAGCTGTTGCACAGCAAAGCGTGCACTAGGAGATTGTCAGCTCTGAGTTCATGGACGTATGTTCCCGATAAATTCCCTATGGTGTAGACTTTCATATCATTTGGGTAGCTGCAGTCCTACCTAGTTGCTTATTTTATTTTCCTGCCAGTACTCAAAACTCTAGATCTAGGACACCACACACAGAAACACTAGGTATCCCAAAAGCGAATATTTGTAAGCGTCAACCTCGAGGTAGGGTCTAGTGAGCAGCCACTTCAAGCGGGAGTAGAGGACGGGTGACCAGATATGCGGAGTCGGTCTGTATCGATGCTGGTCAGATGTCCTGCCATTTTCTGAGCAAGTGTGGTCATGTTTCATACAACTGACTAGCTTCTTTTGAGGCTTCTTGTAATTAAGGGTTGCCATATATAGCGCGCCCCAGTATATGACCCCAAATATGTCTACAGCCCTTGTTATTGGGACGGCCCCAAGCTACATGCCTGGGATTTAGGATCGGGTTGACATACCCTGTCCCCTTTCCGGGATCCAAATATCCCAACGTAGGTGCTGCTTATAGACTTGGGAGCCCGAAGCCCTAAACCCTAAACCTATGGTTTGTAGACTTAGATTCCCAGGGTATGACATTCCACGCTTTTATGCAGTAGTTGCGTGCCCCACCGGAAAGCAGCATGACATATGTTTCAGTTGAAGCGAAACCACATGCTCTGCCCCTGTAAGGTGAATGCGGCTGACAACTTCCAACGTGATCCGCAGCATATGACCTACATTAAGGCATGGACGACTTTTAAGCAATACCTGGATCCCCAAAGTATGTAGGGTGATGGCTTTTGTGCCTCCTCGTAAGGGCACAGGGACATCATTTTTACCTGTTAAGAGGGCTCCAGGTAAGGTCTAGGATTCCGGCTTCAGGGTTCGAGTCTATCGGGCTTCAGATTTAATGATTACCCAAACCCTCCTATGTAGGTCCTTTTTGGGGTAGTATTTTATAATCCCTTACCCAAAAACCATAACAAACCCAAGAAGGAACTGCATTGGAGCCCTTTTGGGTAGAGCAAGGCTCCTCGAAGGCTGGTACTGTGCCCAAGGCGAGCTGATAGGGTTTAGGGTTTAGGGAGGTATTCCTTCTCGAAGAGTCATGTCGACACACTGGTGTGCATCTTCCAGAAATGAACATACACTTACTGCTTCGCAGCAGGGAGTAAGGGAACTAAATGCCTATATTCTCCATAATATATATCCCTAAACCCTAAACCCCTAAACCCTACATATTCCCACATCCCCCAGTAACCGCCAGTAAGTACTGTAGTCGCAGGATGCACAGCCTGCGCAGTCGCACTCTTACATGGCTCCGGGCCGCCGTATGCTAGCTACCTGTAGTTACAGCTACGCAAGGGCTCCAATGTAGGGTCCCTTTAAAAGGGGTTATAGGGGGATACATACGTAGGGTTTCGGGTTTAGGGAAGGGCTCCAATGTAGTTCCTTTTTTGGGTCTGTTATGGTTTTTGGGTAGGGGATAATAGACTACCGTAGGGGATAATAATAGACTACCCAAAAAAGGACTACATAGGAGGGTCCGGGTAGTTGTTACTTTTGGTCGTTGGTAGTTTTTGTGATATTGATATGATTTTTGTGTCTGTGAGTGTGCATGGAATGTTCCTGAGGATACATATGGGGCAACCATATACTAGTCATACTGGCAAACCCTTCCTTGTATGCCGTGCCTTGTCCAAGACACTGTTAGAAGGCGCCACATATCAATGATTCCCCCTAATTTTGGGAGTTTCCCAGAATTAGGGGTACCTTTTTGGGGTCCCCAGAATAATGATTATAATATCTTAGGGTCTCTCTTTGTCTATATTGGGGTCGCCTTGTTTAGGGAAACTGCCGTTTGTTGCCCATCAACCCTTAACCCTAAACCCTAAACCGCGGTTGCGGAGAGGTCAACATCAACGAGCAGGAGGGATGGATCTCCGTGGAAAATAATGGAATGACTCTGCCCGTGGAGATCCACAAGGCCAGAATTGTGGGGTTGCATGTTGTGGTCTGAGGGTTTAGGGTAAGCTTTAATGAAGCCCTAAACCCTACATTACAGCAGTCGGAAAAAGGAGTTGCAAGAACACAACAAATGTCTTGATGCCCTTTTCCTGCGAGCCACCTATCTCTGACATGGTCCTCGAAAAATTGCCTGCATACTTGCATGCATTCGCGTTAACATCTAGACCGAGCAGTTGAAAGAATGTGTGACTTCATTACCCATTTTTGGAGTTGGTATTTTAAAAGCTCAGCTCGAAATCTCTGAGTGCGTGCCTGCCGCCCCACCCATCCCGAAAGAACCACGGCCTCTGTAATTGAGAGGTTAGGGTTTGGTGTTAACCCCTTGGAAAAGATCAGTGCCATCGTTTTCGCACACTCCTATGTCGCGAAGACCTTGTGCTCCAATCATGGGTTCCTGAAATCATGACCGCCCCTTATACTATCCCCCCCGGGTTCCATCCGTAATTAACCGTAACCAAGCTTAATCATCCCGAAATAATCTTAATTAAGGGAAACCCAGGGGAGCTAGCATCCTAAACCCAAAATCCCTAAACCTCTAACTCTAAACCCTGAACCCTAAACTCCTAGACCCCTAGGTAAAGAGGGGGGTAGTAGGGGAACCCATGATCCAAGGAGAACCAGCCAAGCCTTACCCTTGGCATCCCCAAACCCCCGAACCATGGAGTGCTGCATGAGCCATAATCTAAGCTCCGTAGAGGGGGTTATATAAGGGACTACATAGGGCTTAGGGTTCAAGGTCTAGGGTTTAGGGTCTAAGCTCCTTAAAGGGGGTTAAATAAGGGATTGTATAGGGGACTACTCTAGGCGAGTTTAGACTACGGCTCACATGCCCGCACACTACCACATCGCCAGGCGCCACATACTCCTGAATTTGGATTTGTTGGGGTTCTGACCGACCAATGAAGCCACAGAGAACAACGCATCATGAGGCAAATGACCCTACCTGCAATGAAGGTCAATGCTGATAAAGTTTAGGCACTTGCATGCATCGGCGCAAGGATTCAAGCCTCAGACCCTGTGAACGCCAAAACGCCAATCTGCAACTCCCCAAAATCGATGCGCTGAAACCTCAAACTCGTCACCAAGCCCTACACATCATATCCCCTTCTATCCCCGTACATAACCCCCATCTGCCTCTTCAAGCCTGGGGAAACTACAATTGATGGACTGTAGGTCTGAAGCTATTACGATTGAGGTCGGAAGCCAAAGCCTTACCTGGCCTCCTTAGTTTATGGATAATACTTATTTAGGGCATTTAGACTGGTATTTCGAGCTCTTTGCCTGCCCGATTTTTCTTGAATCCCTGTGAACATGCTGAAGCCACCATGCTCTTCTATCAGTTTGTAAGCCCATTTAGTCACTATTTCGTCCGGCTCGCATACTATCATGATTGCATGATGCTCTATGGCCCTTAATTTCAAGAAGCCCTCTGTGTACAGCTGTCATGCGACTTTAACCAGGAACACAAGATGTACGTTCCGGAGATGGTTTGGATCCCAGTTGATGTATGGTGAGGGCCCTCTTAGCACTCATCACATCCTGAAGTTGGACAACTAAGGCACGGGCACCCCTCACTCTTAATCTATGGTTTTTCCATGGATCGTTTGGGTCAAATGCAGGCTCTGGAGCTTGCGCCACAATCCTTGCTCAAAGGGAGCCGGTGCCAGTGGTTGTGGTGGCGGCGGCGGCGGCGGCGGTGGTGGTGGTGGCGGGGGCGGCGG
>CAJNIZ010002485.1:0-13223 GCA_905231905.1 Symbiodinium pilosum
CAAGCACACTTTCTACATGAGCTATAGTCTAAATTCCTTAAAGGGGGATTATATAGGGGACTACCATAGGGGTTATTAAGGGGGATACTAGGAGTTTAGACAGTAGCTTACCTGGTAATTTCCCCTCAGGATGGAGACCCCAATGTAAACACAAAAATGCTATTATCCTGAGTATAGGGACCCTCAAAAGGGTGCGCCTGATATGGGAGATCCTCAAATATGGTTTAAATTATGATCATGGGGCAGGCTCCGGTTCCATGTCGTCGTTTCCGGTTTAGGGTTTAGGGTTTAGAATGTAGGATTATGTAGGGTTTAGGGTTGAGGATTTAGGGTCTAGGGTTTAAAGGATTAGTGTGACATGCTTATCGCCAAAATCGGAAGAGCACGGATCCTACACATGATTACCCGCAAGCTCAACTACCAAGCCAGAAAGCTTCATTTTTTTCACACTAGGCGCTGGCTGTTTTGGGTAGCCCTAACATAAGGTAAGTCATTTATTTCTTCTGGTAGGCGTAACTATTCTGTGTTCTTACTATTTTCAGCGTTTTATTTGTCACTGTTTCTCATCATTCTCATGCTTGTTCTTGTTATTGCTGCAATCAGTCTGAGCCTTGTTATTCTGTTTCCTACCCTATTCATTGCCCAGTAGATTTCAAAAGAACCACTACTGTCTATAATTCCTATTCCGGACCCCCCCCCCCTCCCAAATATGTTAATAATCTCTAGAAAAGCTTCGGGTCCCAAACCATATACTTGTTTCCCAATAGTCTGGAAACTGACTTTGGTGTAGGACCGTCTTCTTCTGGGAGAAGAGAACCGTGGATGACAGGCCAGTTCCCTCGACCCATGGTTAAGCTTGGGAAGCAGTGGATAACAGGCCATTTCCCCTTAGACCGTAGAGCCCAAACCCTAAACCCTGAACCAGGAGAATACGAAGGACGTACGCGATCTATGCTGGGCTTCTTTTTCTTGGGTTCTATCTACTGGAGGATACCTGTAGATGATGTATGCCACATCTGTAAGAGGGCAGCAGGAGGTGGCAGCGCTGGGGATGTTGGGCAGGTTTAGGGTTATATAGGGTTATATGGGGATAATGGAAAAGACAATGGAAACTACAGGGATTATAGGGATTACATAGGGGTTATATTAGTGTGGGTGGAGGCGGGCGGTGGGCGTGGCGGCTTTGGCAGCGTTGTCGCTCGTTGCGTTGGCACTGGAGCAGCAGTAGTTTTTTCCTTCATCATCTGCAGTTACGGTAGTCAGGCTCGCTCACTGTGATGACAATTGATAATAACCAGAACTAGCTTGCGTCGTTGGCCAGTGTTTCTGCATCCCCGATTTCAGCCATCAAGTTCATAGAAAGCATCGCAAGACAACAAAGAGTACCAATTCTCCAGGAAAAGCCTTCACACTGCATATTCTAAATTCCTAGATCCCTCGAATCCGAAAGTCCAATTCCCTAAATCCCTACAGCCCAAACTTCCAGATCTCTACATTCCATTTAACACAAAGGTAACACATCCCTCTGCAGGTTCCACCAGATCCACCACAGCCGGGACGAATGGTGGGATCCCAAAACCGTCGGTCCTATGGTTGCAGCCGAGATCCGAGAAGTTGAGGGCTTAGGTGTTAAGGCTTACTTTTTTGGGGGTGTTAGTCTGGAATAAGGGAATATGCATATACACACACACACATATCTAGAGGGTTTAGGGTTTAGGGTTGGGTAGGGAATGAGGGAATGTATCATATGGGTTATTAAGGGTTTTTTTCTTATTCCCGACTTACCACTAGTAATGTTAAGAGTTCAGGTTATGCGGCGGCCATCGTCGAGACATACCAAACGCAGAAGCCTGTCTAAGTATCACTCACTCAGTCGTCCAGGGTAGACCGATCCTCAAGCATACCCCAAGTCCTGAACCTTAAGCCAAGTGGACTATGCTAAGGTTGCAGGCCTGTCTACTATTGCACTTCTGGACTTTGCATTCTCTGTGGCAAAGTTAGTGTCGTCCGATGTACCTACACCAGGTCGTCTAATACCAATGGGAGAACTGCCCATTCTTAGATCTTGCAAGCCCAAACCCTAAACCCTAAAACCTAAACCCTACACCCTAAACCCTGAACCTTAAATCCTAAACCATTGGGCGGCCAACGGTCAAGTTCCACCTTCTGGTGACCAAACCTAAACCCTGAATTTCACAGGTTTAGTTTCTAGGGCTCAGACAGAAAAGCCCAGGTCATAACCAGGTACTGTAATATGCCATAGCCCCTTCTAGTTTACAATATAGATTGATAGACCTACCGAGGAACTTTCGAAGCTCAATCCTAAACCCTAAACCCTAAACCCTAAACCCCAAACCCCAAACCCTAAACCCTAAACCCCAAAGCCTACACCCTAAACCCTTGACCTCCTCCCTTGGCCTGGTCCCTGGCCCTAAACCGAGAACCTTAGGCTTGATGGCTATGGCTTCCTTGTTCCTGATCCGGAATGCGTGTTGCCATGTTCTGGAGGACGAAAGATGCGGGGGTCGCTGTTGCAGTGGGTTTAGGCCCTAAACTCGCCCTAAATCCTAAACCTACAAACCCTAGACCGTTGCAGGCTACAGTTCAAGGTTAGTTTTGCGAGAACTCTCTGATAAGTCCCAAGCTCCAGAGCCCTAAGACCTACTGTAGTACCTTGATTGATTGCTACCATTCTCTGTCACATTCCTTGCGCAACTTCGTTGAATTCCTCCCCAGAATCCTGTGAAAGGTGGTTAGTCCCTGGAGGAGGAAAGACTTGCGCATGAGGCAAGCCCTGAATCCCCAAGTGCTCTACTCTTGACCCCAAATCTTCTTGCAATACTTGAAGCCCCGAACAACTTAAACGCTGTATTCTGAGTACAGAGGGGCAAGTGAGCAGTATTTTATTTGGGGATATTATGGTACCCAATATAGAGCAAGATTATATCCTCGTTTTGGGGTATAGTATTTTATATAAGGAATAGTATCTTACTAGGTTCAACCACCAAAAAAACACTACTCAAGTGAGCCTCTGGGTGATTTTGATGGGAGACGTGCAGCTTTCGCTTAGGGTCTTGTAATATATGTATATATATATATTATAAAACAAATATGATATATAATATATTGAACATAATATGTTATGTATATTATATATATATACACATGTACATAACAGGGTTGCCTCAAGTCGACCTTGTCTGACGTTGAGGGGTCGAGGTATCCAAGCAAGGGTGCTTTAACGCCTTACAATTCCCTCCCCAACCCTAAACCTCAAAAACTTAAACCTAAACTAAACCCTGAACCTTAAACCCTAAACCCCTACGCCTTAAACCCTAAACCTTCACCCCTAAAACCTCAACAGCCCGCCCACCCCGAACTCAAATGCTCATGCTGGCCGCAGGACCACGTGTCCCAGCAAGTCTACTTCTGCTCCAGGGCTGCAGTTCGAAAGCCAGCATTGCGTTAGGGTTTAAGGTTTAGGGTTTCGGGTTTAGGGTCTGACTTTTGGGCTTCTATTTCTATCGACCCAACAACTTACTAGTTCTCAGCATCAATTACATACTAGGGGGTCGGTAGGGAACAATAAGGGAACATGTTATTTAGGGATCGTATAGGGGTTCTATTGGGAGCCTATAGGGATCATTTAGGGGTTATATATGGGGGATTATATCAGAACCACAACAGCTTAGGTTTGTCTGAGTAATGGGTCTTTACTTCTATAGACCCAGCAGTTGTAAGCTCCCCAGAAGGTGTACCACAGTTACATAAAAGTACCATGCGCAATGATTCTGCGATACTCGCTTGTTGAGTGCTTGGACCACCGCTGCGTTGGGGTCTGCACGACTCAGGGGTATACAATGGGACAGGAATTTGAATAACCCCCAGTCACATGAAGACACTGTAAACCCTGAGCCCAGAGTTTAGGTCCGGAGAGGGTTTGGGGCTGGAATCTTTGGCGAGCTGTTAACAGTTAGAGTAGCTTTACAGTATCATGTTGGGGGCTTCCGTAAACGAAGGAGCCCTATGTGGGGTACCTTTCAGAAGGATTAATAATATGGGACTCTATATTGGGAGTCGTCTTACTTATGATGAAAACTACTGTTTCGAGTTGGTCTGGTCTACCAGACGCAGAGATGCTCCCTAGCAGGCCTCCAGCGCCTTTGAGCAACCTCTAGTTCGAAAAAAACTGGGTTGCTGTTACGGAACTTAAGCTAAGTTACCATAGTGGATACATACATATATGTATATGTAGTAATTAATAGGATTTCCCCAGTGTAGCAACTTAACTTAAGTTCCCCAACAGCAACCCAGGAAAGCCCGGTTGGGTGCTGAGAACCTCAGACTCCACACCTTCAGCACTGGACACTGTAAACCCTCAACCCTCAGACCTAAACCCTAAATCCCTAAACCCTCAGACCTAGACCCCAGACCCCGAACCGCAAACCCCAACCAGCCTTTAAAGCGTGATAACAGATGAAAACCTGGACTGTAATAGTTTAAGTGCTTTGGACCTACTGCAGGTCTTGCGGTTTTTGGGGTAGTTTAAGATTTAATTGGTCAGGAGGAGGTTCAGGGGTTAAGGTCTTGTTTTCATGATTTGGGTTCAGTGTTTCAGGTTCAGGGTTGGGGGGTGAGCGTGCAAGTGGGTCGCCCCCTCAAAGAGACGACAGAGCCACGCATGCATCGGAAGAGGTGTAGGTCAGTTGTTAATAGCTGCAGCTTATGTTTCAGTCATATGTAGTGAGTAAGGCGTCAGCTGTCCTTTTGATATAAAATAGAAGGTGGTTGCGTCAGATGCTAGGTGTGCATTCTTCAGCGGTAGTAACTATTTACTCTTAAGTGGTCCGTGATAAGGCGCAACTAATAGCTAGCCGTTGACAGAACTTTATCCACTAAGGACAAGGGTGCAAATAGACTGGTTTGCTGTTAAGAAACTTACTTAGTTCAAGTTACTATATTGGGGGGTCATTTCTTACTTTATATACCCATTATGGTAACTTAACTTGAGTTCCTTAACTAACAGCAACCCAGTAGAAGGTAGTGTCCGGTTACGTTGATGTTGGTGGTGCTGGTGATGGTGATGGCGATGGTGGTGAAGGTTACTGTGTCGGATGGTGGTGGTGCTGGTGGATGGTTGTTTGCCTGCGCTTGGCCAACGCTTGGAACCTGGAACTTAGCAGCTCGCGGCTAGCAGTTTGCAGGTAGTAGTCCCCCTAAGTAGATAGACTATGGGGTATATGGGGATTTTATCATAATATGCCCAAAGCCATATTCTATCGACTTAAGGGGGACTATACCCTAAACCCTAGACTCTAAACCCTAAACCCTATATTCTATCTACTTAAGGGGGACTGTAGTAGAAGCCCAAGTGAACATGTCTGGAAACAGTCTCATGCCATCATCGAGGGGGATGCTGACCATCCCTGCATATCCCTAGGGTCCGTGAGGGCACTTCCATTTTGTGCAGCAAGTAGGGGTTGAAGTGACGGGCCCAGGATGTGAACAATTACGGGTGGATTCATCAGTCTTGCGTCCACAGGTATAGGGTTCAGAGTTGTGTTCAAGTTACCGTTGCAATTCGGACACCAGTGCGATTGACAGGATGTTCCTGGCCGTAACGGTTTCATGTCCCTTGGGCCCCCATGGGCCCACGATGTTGAGAAGACCGCATTTGGTCCAAAAGTAGTCCTCGTACACCCACCCTAAGCCCTCAGCCCTAAACCCTATCCCTGAAACTAATCTGTTGCGAAGCAGAGGCTTTACCGGTGGCATGGTGTTGCTGGCCGTCTACTACTATTTCCTGCTCTTGGACAAGCCAAAGCCTCAGGATTCATGTAAGCTCCTTAAAGGGGGGTATGCAGGGGAAAATATAGGGGAGTATTATAGGGGTTATTAAGGCGGGATACTAGGAGGTCAGCTTATAGTTCATTTGGAGTTCAGAGCTTGCCAAGTTCAAGCCCCTAGTGCCGTTGGGTACAGAAACCCAGCCTTCATGTCGGAAACTAACCCTAAACCCTAAACCCTTATTTTTGGTTAGCTGGGAAGGCAAGAATGGAAAAGCGCATGGAAACTATTATAATGGGTTGTATAGGGACTAATTGCTATAAGGATCCATTCCTTCATTCCTAGCTAAAGATAATTGGGTTGCTGTTAAGGAACGTAATTTAAGTTACTATATAGGAGAAACCCTACGGTTTACTACATATACCCACTACGGCAACTTAATTTCAGCTCCTTAACAGCAATCTAGATAGGGTAAGGGTTGCGGAGGGTCCTGACTTGGTTTCTGGTGTTATAGTCCCCCTTAAGTAGATAGAATATGGGGTATATGGGGATCTTATTATGATATACCCAAAGCCACATTCTATCTACTTAAGGGGGACTATATCCTCTTGTGAATAGTTGTCTTCCACTGATTTTCCAGAGCTCTCCACATGGGGTCGTACGGTGAGGTGTTAATTTGGATTTTTTTTCTGAATACGGGACCCCAATAGAGACACCAAAATGCTGTAACCCTTATTGTTATCATTTGTATACTTGGATCCCTAGGGCGCGTGCTTGGTTTTGATCTTTGCAGTGTCGTTACAGGCTTGCTTTCCATGGTCAGGAGTGGTTGTCTCCTTCTTCAAGACTATCTCTGCTTTCCACCGCCGGGAAAAGCAGTAGTTAATACGCTTGTTACTACTCTTGTGATTGCTATTGATTGCTAGCCTCAATTTCACCACGATGCACTACTTTGCGGATGCAATTTGGGTAGAACTCCTTATCCCGCAGGGGACATCATTCTCCGTCTGGGGCTCATCACAAGCTACGAATTTTCAGATCCGCATGCAGGCGGAAAAACGAGGGCATGCACTCCGGAAGCTTACAGCCGAGGTCGCACATTTCAGGGGAAAGAATTGACTGTTGTTGCTGCTGTAAGTATTGCTACCATTCTTGACATTATTGTTACTATTAGTACTTTTGCTAGAACTACTACTATATCTATTACTTTTGTTACTACCAACAGTAATACAATGAGCTGCAACAATGCGTCTTCTTCATGGCCATTCTGTACCGGGAGACTCTTCTGAATAGGTCGTGTGGAAATCAGGCGCTGCCTGGCACGAAGGAGGTCATCTTGCCGAGCAAGACTATACAGACCCTAAGCCCTCAACCCCTGTGTCCAAACCCTAAACCCTCAAGGCCAATATCTCTAAATAAACCCCAAACCCCCATATCCCTAGACCCTAAACCCTTACACAGACCCCGGGTCTCTGGAGGCCCCAGATTCATCTTGAGAGATCCCTGTACGGTGATCGTATCTACATGAGAAGCTCAAGAAAGCGCTGTCGCTTAAGAGGGTCAGGGGGACTTAGTAAGTGGGTTTAGGGTTTAGGATCAAGGGGACTTAATTAGTGGTTCAATAATGGGGATAGCTGGGGTTACTATAAGGGTTCTAGGGGGTATTAACCTACTTACTAAGTCCCCCTGATGCTCCAAGTAGTCCTTCAAGACTATATTTGGTAGCCAAGACATAAACCTGCCGGGCGGGTTTTCGGCAAAGTTCCCGCAACCCCTAACCCCCTTAAGCAAAACCCTAACCTTTTTAACCCTAAACTCCAGGACCCTGAGCCCCAAACCTTGGTCAATCTTTTCCTCCGCTCCCCTTCTGCAACATCTGCCTCCGCCTGTCATGAGAAAATTGGAAAGAAGAATTTGGGAGTTTAGGGTTAGGACAACATCACAGATCCCGTTGCAAGTGATTTGGCTATGGTCCAGCATGCTCGGTATGCTTGGTTTACTTGTTTTGGGCTCCACATCTGTTTCTATCTGTTGTGGGAGCCCGTCAGCTCCAGTTCTATATACCGCATCCCCCATAATCCCATGTAAGCCTCTATATCCCTAGGGCCCCCAAGGAAACCTCTTTTTGGCCGCGCTTTCTTTGGCAGGGGTGCTCGCTCCAACCCTTAACCTTAGATCCCTGCCCAGGATAGACAGCAATGTTCAGAATATGATCATGGACCAGGACAGGGCCGGTATCCGGGTTTAGGGTTTAGGGTCTAGGTATCCTTGGAACCTTCACGTCAAGGGCTTAGCATCTAGCATCAGGGCTTCGTGTTGAGGGATAAAGGTTGGGGTTTTAAGGATTGCCCTAATTCCTGAACTTGCAACCCCCAACCTTCAAACCCAACCCCTCAACCCTAAACTTAACCCTAAACCCTAGACCCTAAACCCTAAACCTTTAACCCTAAACCCCAAACCCTTGAACCTTCAGCCTTCATCACACAAGGTTTGACAAGGGGACATGAGTCTTGTAGAGAAAGTCGCGTTGCTTGACCGCTAGGACTTTAAGGCTTCAGGTTATGTATGCCCCTAGGTTTAGGGATTAGGGTTTAGGGGTTTAGGGTTTAGTGTTGTAGTGTTTAGGAGTTTAAGGTTTAGGGATTAGGGATATGGGGCTTTAGGGTTTAGAGATTTGGGTCTGGGGCCTAGGGCTTAGGGCTGCGACTTAGGCTTCGGGCTGCTGGGGTGCAAAGCTTCGGGTGTAAAGTTTAGGTGTCCAGAGTTTTGTGTCCAGCGTCTGGGGATTTCCTCTAGATCCTGAACCCTAAACCCTAAACCCTAAGCCCTGAACCCTAAACCCTAAACCCTAAACCCTAAGCGATGAACCCAAAACCCATAGCTAACTGGTACTCCCCATGGAGCCCTGGGTTCCTTAAGCTACACCTAGGTTGTTCTGAAAATTATGGGCCCCCTTTTGGTGATAGATTGGGTCATTCCCCACCCAGTAACTGTCCTTAAAGGGGGCCTTATTAAGGGGCTATTATACTTCCTATTACCCCTTGTGGTAACAGTTGCTGTAAGGGGGAATGACCCAAGTGATAGGAGTCGCGGTCAAAATTACCGTTTACATCATTTAGTCTAGGCGGTAGTTGTTGCGCAAAAATCCCCAAGATCGATAGGGGACGTCCTCAAACTATAGGCTTCTTTCATTTAAGCTAGGGTTAGGAGAAGATTCCCAAAATGTGGAAATCGATAGGGGACACCCTAATTCAAAAACCAAGAGAGAACGAACAAGTAATTTTGACGCTGCCTCATAGATTATTTTACGGCACCTAATATTTCGTGCAACCAACTGTGGACCCTAATCTTGGGAACTGCCCTTATACTCATTGAAGTCATGCTGGCTTTTTAGTATCAACATCCTGAATCCTAAACCCCTCAAACTGGGCCAGTAGCTCGAGAAATTCCCACATTGAATCCCCAAACCTGAAGCCGAAAAGCTTCCTGCAGGAAATCATCAATCAGAGCAAGTGCGTCCAGAAAATGCAGGACATTGCAGCGTGGCTCATGAGATCCAGGGTTAAGGGTCTAGGGTGCTCCTCGAACGGGTGTAGAGTTCAAGGGTTTGAGCCTCGGACAGTTTTGGTTGGCGAACACCCCCTCAATGCCATAAACCAACGAAACCACATGCCGGGTAAGAGCAGTGCCCTAAACCCTAAACCCCTAACCCCTAATATAAGATATATTAGATAACATATGGTATATTATATATATATATTATAGTACGATATAATACTTTGGGACATGGGGCAGGCCAGGTTAGTTGCCAGCACTGTTGGTGGTGGCATTGTAATGTAGGGGTCCAAATAGTTCAAACATCGTTTCAGCATAAATAGATAGATAGATGGATAGATCGATAGATAGATAGATAGATAGATAGATACATACATAAAGATATATATATATATATTTGCAGCTTGGGTGTTGATCACGGGTTTTTGCGAGGATGCGTAGGGCACATGTGCACTGTCGGTGAGTGTGTGTATGTGAGGTTTGACTTTCGCCCTACAAACGGAACCCAGGTTTTGGAGAAGCACTTCAGATGACCGTCTCCAGTTATCCTCATGATTAACCCGCTTACTAAGTCCTCCTGACCCTCCAAGTAGGTTTGGAGACCTGGAGTTCCCCTATAGTCCCCCTTGAGTAGATAGAACGTGTAACCCTAAACTCTAAACACCCTAAACTCTAAACCTCACGTCCTCAATCTTGGATCCTTAAGACCCAAATCCTATTAGTGTTTAGGGTTGAGGGTTGAGGGTTGAGGAGGGTGTAGGGCTTAGAGTTTAGGAATTTGGGTTTAGGGCTTAGGGTTTAGGATCTAGGGCTTAGTGTTTAGGGTTTAGGGTTCAGGGCGGGGCCTATCCTCCCTTTCGTACAACCTTCTTGGTGATTGTTGTTGTAGTTACAGCTGCCCAATCAGAATTATATTCGGGGATCGAGGGGTTTTGGTAACAGGGTTCTACGTCTCCTCGAGACCTTTAACATTAAATGTAGCGTAAGATGTACTAAAACCCTAGTCCAATCCAACCCTAAACCCTCAACCTTCTACATGGCTCCTTTCCTCCCCGTCTAAGGTGACTAAAAACACGCGGACCCACAAGAGGGACCGAGACATCGTGCAACATGGCCAAACTTGGCTTTAGGGTTTAGGGTTTAGGAAAACCGGTGTTGGTTGAGAATGGGCATTGGGGCGGGTTCCGCAGGCTCAGGATTTAGGGCTTCGAGTTTAGGATGTACTTAGGGCGGTGTAAGGGTCGGATCCGCGGGTTTAGGTTTGAATCCGTTTGTAGGAACCTGAACCCTAAACCTAAGCGCTTAACCCTAAACCCTATACTATAGTAATTTCCATTTTCTTTTCCATTATCCATGTATAACCACACAGACACAGTTTTTTCGTGGGAAAGTTGACTTTCACAGGGGTACTAGGCCAAGCATCCTCGACCCTAAACTCTAAACGAATCCTTTCCCCGCCGGATATATTCAACATCCTCCCGGTCCACAATATAGATATCCTTTCTACATTTTGCACTTTCGGGTGGCGGGTGCTCAATATTTGCAGGAGATAAGTGCGACAAGCCTATGCGTAGGGATCAGGGTGGAGATCCTTTGACACAAGGGGCAACAACAATCCTACTAGATGATCTAGATGGTTCCTGAAATGCGACAACCTCGTGTTGCAGCTGAACCTCAAGTGCCATCACTATGCTCGGACTTAGCGGGTAGGCTGTCTGCCCGCGATCCCATTTTAAACCCACTACAGGAAACCACCAGTCGACTGCGCGTCGGTTTCTGAGTTCAGCGTGCAAGAGTGACAATGACGGCTGGGTGTCCAGGCAGGCATTAGGTCTATTTCCCAAACTCTAAACCCGAAACCCCTAAACCCTAAAACCCTAAACCCTACAACCCTAAACCCTATAATTAAGCCATGCCTCGGGAGATTCGTTAAAGGATCCGCCGGCATAATATACTCAATTATTCCCTACTGTAACCCCAATATATACACTTTTATAATGTGGCAGTTTCCATTTTCTTTTCCATTATCCCTATCTAACCCCCCATGTATACGCTATAATCCTTATATAACCCCTATATACCCCCTTTTCTAACCCCTATAATCCCTGTAGTCTCCATTTTCTTTTCCGTTATCCCTAGACCGCTCCAATATAGCCCCTTATCGCCTACTACCCTCACTCCAAGGTACAGCTTCGCGCACACCCACACGGTTCCTGCAAAGGCCTGGAGCCGTCGGGTTTAGGGGGTTTAGGGTTTCGGGTATAGGGTTTAGGATTCAGGGTTTAGGGTTTGGGGTTTAGGGCTTTGGGTTTAGGGCTTGGGGTATAGGGTTCCGGTTTTGGGGGTTTAGGGTATAGGGCTTGGGGGTTTTGGGTTTGAGGTTTGGCAGCAATCCGCTCCCTCAACTAATCATGCCCCAGGCATCCCGAGCCCCGAATACATGTTCCCTTAATATATAATGGTATCATACGGGGGAGTGTCGGGGGGGGGGGGCGCTAATGATTACAGCTATGAGAGGGAAGTATCACTGCAGACGCAAGCCCCAACATTCAAGACTCTAAACTCTTGCTTGGATTGGGATGCGATCTGGGGAGCAAGTGTCTTGTGGGTCAAGGGTTTCAGGTATAGACTCAGCTGAAGTAAGGTTCCACGATTCTAGGTTCTAAGGGTCAGACAACGGTTCTGTTGGTTTTTTGAGGACAGTGCCGCACTGGAAAACCGCATAACCAGCTAGGCCCCAAACCCTGGGCTTGTACGGCTTCGGGTGAGGTGACCCAAGATCTAGCTGATGCCGCGCGCAGACATGAAGTACCACATTTCCCTGAGGCTCATACAGAGCTGCCTGTTCTTTTCAGATCCCCTGTCATGCTCATTTTTTAAAGCCTGCTCAAGTCGAAGCACGTCCCGGACTCTGAGCCCTAGACGCTCCTGGAGACCAACAACCTTTTGGCATACACTTCAGGTGGTTCCCCAACTCCCTACTAGTGGTTCAATGGGAATATACGGGGACCCTGTTTCAAGACACATTGTTCCTCGTGGTCAGTATTCGTGGGGGGGTTTTTGGGTCCAAAATGGCCTCTACCTTGAAAGTGCTCTTGGACCCCCCAATGTCGCCTAAAACAATTGCTTTAAATCGAGGGTTTTCGTTCATGCTGAGTTCGGATTATGTGAATCAGGTGGCGTGGTAAAGATTGTTGCATACCCTTAACGGAGGACCCTGTCACAGTCCCATGATTGTTGTGGGAGCCCCTGTTTTGGCGTTTTGGGTTGCCAGGTAACCCTTGTTCAAATCCCCAAGCCCTCAAGCTCTGCACCGCCCCCACCCGTACACCCCAAGAGACATTCCCACCTCTTACACTCGAAGCTCCAAGCCCTAACCCAAACCTCTTCCATACTACGCCCTAAAACATTCAAGCCCCTAAGCCGAAGCGCTAAACTCCAAATTGAAATCCTACATCCCAAATCCTACACCCTAAACTCTGGCCCTGGAAGGTTCTTCATTACATCTGGTCCATCTACTACCTCGTAGGCTCCTAGCTCTCGCAAGAAAGGATTTCATAGGTCTAACTAAGGTTGAGGGTTGCTTCTTAGGATTTAAAGTTTTGAGGTTCAGATTTCGGAGTTTGCGGGTTAGGGTATATAGGGTTTAAGGGTTTAGGGCTTAGGAATTGGGGTTCGGGGTCTAGGGTTTAGGGTTTTGGGTTGAGGGTTTGGAGTTTAGGTGCTGAGGTGTATAGAGAAGCTTAAAACCACGAGCCCCAAGATGAGCCCCAACTTCTCAATTTCCCAATATGGGGGGTTTCTCAAAATTAGGGGTACTTTTTGGGGGGTCCTCATAGTAAGGATTCTAGTATTTGGGGGTCTATTTGGGGGTCCCCCTA
>CAJNIZ010002486.1:3212-26027 GCA_905231905.1 Symbiodinium pilosum
GGCCCCACAGCCACCTCTTCTGAAATCAAACACCCTCAACTCTAAACGTTATGAACCCAAACAATCCCATAAGGATATATATCCCCTGCCCCCACAGTTCTATGGGTCCCCACAGGGTGCCCAACCAAAGAATCCCCCCAAACCCTAAACCCCAAAGCTTAAACCCTAAAGTCTTAGATTCCTAATGCCAACCCTAAATCCACCCAACAGGAAAATGCAGCTAAGGCGCGTGAAACGCGTGACCTTGCACACACAGAGCCACCGGCGGCCTTGACATTCCATGCTTGGGTTTAGGGTTTTGGGTTTGACTACCATCAGGCACTGTACCAAAAGCACACACTCACATCGCAACATGCCCGTAAGCACTGCTGCGAGCGATAAGGGCACCGTGGAAACACGCTGGGGCTGCGCAGAAAAGGAAGACATGGTAGTTTCCTTCGAGAGGGCGACCCCGATATAGACCCGGACTTCGTAAGTAGGTTAATAATGTGGATAACCAGGGTTACTATATGGGTTATAGGGGTTATTAAACTACTTACTAAGTCCCCCTGACCCTCCAAGTGTCCCCCTGAAGTAGATAAAATATTTGAATTGCCAAATACCGTAGTAAGATCCCCATATACCCAAAATTCTGTCTACTTAGGGGGGACTGTAGGGTCCTAAAGGGCCTGTTTTGATAAGACCCTGAAACCTAGCCTGACCCAGATTTCTACACCTGAGACCTGATACATTCCTGCCGCTTTAAATGGTGCCTAGTGGCTCCGCAAAAAGCACACGGGAGTTTCTCAAAATTAGGGTACCCTTATGAGGGTCCATATAAGAAGGACTATAGTATTTTGAGGTCTATTTTGGGGTCCCCCTATTTTAGAGAAACTACCACATGGGCTTCCACGTTACCTCTCCTAAACGTCGCCAAACACCCCAAGGCAACTGAGTCACGCCAAGGACTCCATGCACACTGGGCAGTCGATCTCAGCAGGCATCTAGTCTTGAAACTACATCCCAAACCCTCAACCCCTAGCCCTAAACTTTGCGCTGAGTCGGGTTGAGGGATCAGAGTTTAGGGTTCAGCTTTCGGGCTCAAGGTTTAGGTTTGGGGGTCAAGGCTTAGGAGTTTATAGGTTTTGGGTTTACGCTTTGGGGTCTCGGGGTACGGGATTGAAGATTGGCATGGTCTTGCAGGACTGTATAGCTGCATACGTATCGGGCTTTGGGGAGTTAGGCTTCTGGATGACTGCTTCCCCTGCGCAGCTGAAGACCTGTGATCTGGTGTTTCCAAAAATCAGGGGTCTCTGTTTGGGAGTCCCTATCCCTAAACCCTAAACCCTAAACCCATTGAAGACTATGGGCTGGCCTGGAAAGTTTGAGCTTATTGCCTCCAATCATACTCAGCCCCCCCTACAGTACCCTGATAATCCACATTCCCAACCTAGTACCATACTATAAACTAGAACGAAGGCCATGTTTTGTCATTAATTCGGGGTAGGTGTGTTCTTTATACTCAGGGAGCGATTTGAAAAGATGGTCCAACGGTGGAGGAGCGGGACTGTTACACCCCATCGGGTCTCCACAAAACATAACAGCCCTGAGGAAACAAATCTGAGCACATGCCCAGACATTCCTCCAATACTCCGATGAAGCAGGCCCAGCCCCTTGCCCCAAGGTTGGATGCACAGCACACTACACCCACACTAAGGAAGATACAAATACAACAGCTTCTCCCTACATTAAGCCCGAAACCCTAAACCCTATGTAACACCATTGTAGTAGTTTCTATTGTCTTCTCCATTATCCCTATATAACCCCGATATACTATAATAGTTTCCAGCATTTCAGTAACAATGGCAGGGTCTTTACGGGGTGTAGAGGGCTGGCATCACAGGAAAATCAATAGGGCACATGCTTCAGCGAAACCGCCAGAAACCTCTAGCCACCTAGGCAACACAATTAAACAAAACTGAAACCCTTGAACCCTTAACACGCCATGTAATAAACTCAACGCCACGGGGCCGCAGTTCCGGACGTTTGCTGGCGTCCTGCCTCATGAGGTTCCAGATGCTTCAATTGAGGCGGCGGAGATAGGTTCATGGCCTTCAAGGTTACTTACACTGGGTTGCTGCTCAAGAACGTAAATGAAGTTACCACAATATTGAAATATAGTAAATAAAAGGGTTTCCCTATTCCTGGGTTCCTGTTGAAATACTGTTACAAAAGATCATGTTTAACCAATATTGGGCCCAGGTATACATAAAAATGTAAAATGTTGTTCAACAAGAACCCTGATTCTATTGACGTACGTTAAGCACCTTAACAGAGTCCCCGTAGAAGCTCTTGGCGTTCAATATGGGCCTGTCGCTGCAGAGGTTTGGGGCTCATGACATGAAGTCACACATCGCGACTGAAAGTGGCAGTCTATGTTTCGATGTCGAGTCCCCCTGTCTACCTCTCATCTACAACTTTTCAAGATCCTAAACCCAAAGTGTGATGACGCCGTGACTGAAATCTACTTGAGAATGGCGAGTGAGCAGGATAAGCATCACATTCGGCAAGGTTGTCTGCCCAGGAAGAAGGAACCCATAATGGAAACACCGAAATTCAGAAGGACCCCTATATTCTATACATATATGTATGTATATATAGGTATATATATATATATATAGAGAATAAGGTTTAGTGTATATGGTGGGTTGCTATACTATGGTCTCGTTTGCAGTGCCCTACTCACGACAAAGGGACCAAAACCCCCATACGGAATCACCGAAAGAAAGTATAGCAAATACACACACATACACACACACACACCTTGCAGGACACCTAGAGGACCTAGAGTTTGGCATTTCGCCTTTCGGTCTACCGCTGGGAAGGAACGAAGGAATGGAAAAGAAGATGGAAGCTGTTACATAATTGGGGATGCTTTTGGGACGACTACAACGATCCTTTCATTCCTTCCTCGCTAATCAAAGGTAAGTACAAGAACCCCAACAGCTGGGGTCTCTTACACACCTGAAAATACGTGAATCCTTCTGATGGGGGCCCTCAACAAGAGACCCCAATTCTTAACCCATAGAGGTGATTTTGTTTACTGGTTGGACATCGTGCTTCTGACCTCGCTGCAACCAGGAAAGAATTTCCCTTGTCACAAAGACCTCCGCAATGGCTTCAGCTACGCATTGCAGAAAACTCCAAGTTCCTACTTCGCAGAAACATCCCATTTCACAGCTGCAGGTGAAGGGACCCTACACCCTAAACTCTAAATCCTCCCTATAGACCCGACACCCTAAGTCCTACATAGGCCCTGTCTACCCTACACCCTTCAAGGCCCAGCCTGGTAGCCTTCCCACCTTGCTTGCCTAGACACTTGGGTTGAAGGTTTAGGGCTTAGAGTTTAGGGTTTAGAGTTTAGGGCTGGGCTGCTGTTCGGAGATTTGGGATGAGGTTTGAAGCTTAGGGTTTAGGGTTTCAGGGTTTATGGCTTGGGGAGCAAGGTTTGTTTTAAGATTCGGGAAGCCTCTAAGCATCAGAGATTAGATCCCATTAGTAGGAACTTAAGGAGTTGACCCTGTGTGACCCTAAGCCTCCACCCACACAAGCCCTTAGCTGAAAAACATGCCGCACACCCACAATCTCCACCCCCAAACCTAAGCCTAAACCTCAAGCTCTAAACTCATTCAAGTCCAGGGATTTGGGAGTTTGGCTCCTTTTTTTTGTGGAGGGGGGTTTCGGTTTTGGTGTGTGGTCCATGACGCTTCCAGGTCGCTAAACTCCCTATGTAAACCTATAAGAACACTTACAAAATGCCGAGGAAATTCCCCACATCATCTTCGGGGACCTACCTTTGGATCCTTCTAAAGTCTGGCTCTGTAGAGCTGTAGAGTCGATATGCTATAGCCCCTCTCTTGTGTAAGCACCATGTGAAGAGCTGTCCCATAGCCATGAGCCCTAAACCCTAAACCTCTCAATCCTAAACACGGGAAGCTCGGCTCTATTGGGATTGCTATGGGGCTTATAGCGATGTCTAAAATCATGGGCTTCCCCTACAAAATCCCTCTTTAACACCCAACCCCCCAAGATTCTTCCTGAGTTAGGGTTATTTGGGGCAAGTTAAGGCTAACTGAGGGGGGAGTCTAGGGGTAGGGGTTTAGGGTTTAGGGTTTAGCGGGGCGGGCACTAGTAGGGGAACCAATGAAAAAAAAAACATACGGCTATCATCCAATATGGACCCAACAACGGCCATATTGAACCATACATTGATGCTATCCTTTGAAGGCTAACCCCCCAAACCCCAAGTTTCAGGAATAGGTTCCAAGAGAGACTCCAAGCTTGAAATGAACTTGCTTCAAACGTACACGTAATTTTCAGAGCAGCCCAATCTAAACCCCGTAATGTGAGGGGCTTGAAGAGCTAGGGCTCGTCCTTGAGATAGTCTTTATCGAGGTTACCCAGTAACCCTTAATAAAAAGGGTACCCTTTTTCCCAATATTCAGCTTTAATAAGGAGACCCCCAAATAAAAAGGGAAACAGGGTACTACCGGGGTACCAAGTTATAGAATCCCAACTTAAATGGCCCCAGAGCCCTAGCTAATCATTCGACCCCCACACGGGACTTGGCCCGAATTTCCTTTCGACAAATTGAGCACTTTTTCTGGAGACCCGTACTAGAAATAGGAACCCCGAAATTCTATCTCGTATGACACTGTCTTACACCCATACCCCCTACTATAAACCCAAATGGCCCTACGTACCCAAAACTTCAGCTTCCATGTCATTTTCCATGTTCTTCTCCATTTGGTTCTCCACCATAGTAGTTGTCCATTTTCTTCCCCTAAAACCTGTAGAGTTGCCTCCATTTTCTCTTCCATTACCTTAACCCTACCCTAAACCCTAATCCCCTAAGCCCTAAAACCCTAAACCCAAACCCTCTAAATCCTAAGCCAGGAACTTTGTCCCTGAAGCCCATTGCTCGCCAGGTGGCAGGACCTCCTCCGATCCCTCGCTGTCAAGTCCTCTAAAGCTGGGGCGTCACAAGCCCAGAGAGCCCAATATGGCTCAATTAAGGAGTATACCTGAAATTGTACTAGGACCCTTAATAGGATTGAGGGTATATTCCTTAATTTAGCTCTATTGGGCTCCTATGGACTCAATGACACCTTTAAGGATGCGATTGCTTTCAGAATGATGTGAAAGCTATCCTCAGAAGCTTCTACCAGATGCTTTGCATGATGGTAGGGTTTCTTTTCAGCTGAGTTTAGGGCTTAGGGTTTAGGGTTATGATGGTGGGGATTCTTTTCAGCTGCTGGCTGTGGTTTTCCGGGATGCTTCTGCCCAACGATTTCAGCAGGGAAGACCTCGGCTGAAACAGCGACCTATCTTAATTCCTAGGTCATTGTGCCTTTGAATATAAGCCATAGTCTATAGCCCCCCTTAAGTAGATAGAATATGGCTTTGGGTATATTATAATAAGATCCACATATACCCCATAGTCTATCTACTTAAGGGAGACTATAGACTCCCAGTATCCCCCTTAATAACCCCCTACAGTAGTCCCCTCTATAATCCCCTATATAACCCCCTTTAAGGAGTTTAGACTATAGCCCATCTAAGCCTGCTGTTTTCGCGCACGGCCTTCAAGGGCCCACAATCAAGAGTTTAGCATGTTTCCCACCTACAGATCAGGGTAACACGTTTCGAGGCTCATCTCTGTATGGTGCTCCTCATCTATGCAACGAAGCTTTCAAATCCTAAAGTAACTTATCTGCCTCAAACTACCCATGACAGGGCATCATCGCCATGCTGGAAAAAAGTAGTGCTTAGACCCTGAACTCCCCAAACCTGTGAAACCTGTAGCCATTGCGCCTTAGGCGTCAAAAGCAACAACTTGGAAAATCTGAACGTTGGCTGCCGAACTCTCACAAAGGGTCTGGGTGTAGAGATTAGGGTTTTGAGTGCTTGAGGCAAGCACGTTGTTCTTCCAGTATGACACCAACATGGAACACTGAAAGATAATGTACTGTTGCGGGAAAGTATTGACGGCTTCAGAGGCGTGATTGAAGCTGAATTTGCTCAGTACCTGGCTGGAGCCATGGCTTAATGACTGGCCGACCTGTACCTGAATGTCCTCTATTCAAGGTTTAGGGTGTAAGGTTCAGGGTTTAGAATTGAAAGTTTAGGGGTATGAACCTGGATACATGTGGGCACAAGATTGCGTGAGCTACGCGCGTGTAGGCTGTGGGATACATTACATGCATGCACACAGAAATCACAAGTATACACCATAATCGTTCAGTAGGAAAAAAGGTTTTACCTCATTGTGGGATACTTGTAGCCTCTCGTAGACGTACCCATGAGCCCAAAGTCGAACTGTAGAAGCCGTTGGGTCCTAAACCTGAAGCCCAAACCCATAAACTCAGAACCTGAAGATTAAACGCTGAACAAAAGCTGACCTTCAAGCCCTGAACTCTAACCTCTAACCCTCATACCGAAACCTGTGCAAATCCCAAACACTGTCCTGCTTGCCGGAGGTTTGTGGGCAAGTCGACGACTTCAGCGGCGCCGCCTGGGGCTTGCTGTGAGTGTAGGGCACCCTCGGATAGAGCTCTTTACAATTCTTTGTGGAGCTGCAGCAGAACCTCATTGAATTCGAAGTGCAAGGAGATATCAGGAAGCTTAGGGCTATGTACAGTAGCACAGCAGGTCATGTAAAACCTTAGACCTAGCGGCCTGAACCCCAGACCCGAAACCACGAGCCCTATAACCGAGACTACAAACCCTAAACCCTAAACTCAAAACCCTCAAACTAAGCTACAATGCAGTGGTCTTCAGGGCATCTCCTCAGGGGTGTCATCTTTGCTTTGGGCTCATATCTCGTATTATCTAACCCTGTAACCCTAAACCGAATTGGACGCTTTTGGGGACATGTGAGCCACCGTACAAGACTAGTAGAGATCCCTTGAGATATTACCCCTAAACCCTAAACCCTATATGGCTTTAGGGTTTAGGGGCTTCTTTCCAAGCGTCTGGTGTCGCCCGGGTTCGGCGCAAAGTCAGCCTGGAGAGTTCTTCTCATGTGGCAGCAAGGTAGGGTTTAGGGTTTAGGGCAGCTTAGCATGTACAATGACTCTACTATACTAGACTATAGTAGAATGTAATATACTATGTTTTTTCTTTCATGTGGGTTGAGGACCAAGGCTTACGCTGTCAGACTGCGCGGTTTGCCGACTTCTTGATGACGGTTTAGGGCTTGGAGCTGACTGTTCAGTTGAGTTCCCAAGTGAAGAATCGTATATTAAAGTATTACATTATAGTATATTATAGTATTCTATAGCATATTATGGTAGATTACAATATATCATAGTATATTATAGTGATCTCAAGCAGCGCATAGGAAGGAACCCCAAGCGTTCACGTTTTCACATCCCCCACCGTCTATACAAAAAAACATTGCGACATGCTTGGAGTCTCAGAGGGACTTAGTAACTTGGTAAGTAGGTAGATTAACAACCCCTATAAGCCATATCGTAACCCTAGCTATCCTAATTACTCACCCATTTACTACGCCCCCCTGACCCTCCAAGTATTGACCCTGACCCCAAACCTGGTCAAGCCCTGAAAGGCGCAACTAGGGCTCCATAAAATGGGTTGCTGTTAAGGAACTCCAATTAAGTCACCATAATGGGTATATGGAAATTTCTCTGAATTACTGTTCCCAAAATGGGGGAAATCTATTTAGGGCCCCGTATTATAATAGGAACCTAAATATAGGACCCCGTATTGACAGTAATTTAGGACAATCCCCATATAGAATAAATAATAGGGTTCCCCTAGTATGGTAACTTAAATTAAGTCCCTGAACAGCAACCCAGTAATTTGCTGGTTGTTGGTAGGCAATTGAAAAATGCAGCTTCTACATCGTTGTGAGTTCTAAAGTGACTACTCTAGGGAGCCATTCCTCCATTCCCTACTGGCAGCCAATGATATAGAGTAATCGTTCTGCCCTGAGACATCTGGCAAACCCTAAACCCCTAAACCCTAAACCCCTAAACTCCCTAAACCCTAAACCTCCGGAATTCCGCCTCCGGCATGAAATTGTCGTAAAACACGCGTGCAGAGGGCAGCCGCCTCCGACCCACAGGCCGAAAGACTGGGTTGCTGTTAAGGAACTTAAATGAAGCTACCATAATGGGTACTGTATATAGAGTAAGTAATAGGGTTTCCCCAATATGAAACTTGAATTAAGTTCCTTAACAGCAACCCAGGAGAGGCTTTGATGTTTCAGCATGGACTCACAGATGTTTACAGGTTCAGGGACCCAGGGCCGCTCAGAATTGGCAGCTTTAGGAATTGAAAGTCCCGTGAGCTACAGTCAAACTTCCAGTATCCTCCTTACTACAGTTTAGGGTTTAGGGTAATATTACCCGATAGAATCCCCTATATAACCCTCTTTAAGGAGTTTAGACTGTAGCTCATCTGTAGTTTAGGCTTGAGTGCTAGGGAGCTAACCCCGGCTATGACTAGGCACGCTGGCTGGGCTACTATTCTTACTATTATTCTTACTAGCGTCATAATTTCTATTCTAATTACTATTTATTAGTCTTATGACTACTTTCTGAGATGGGGTACCCTTGGATGAACCTGACGGTACCTTACAGCAAACATCCTTTTAGGACACAACTCAAGCCCTGGAACACAGGGGCGCGCCTGGCTCAAAGACGTGGGTCCCCCTTTCTCAGAAAGTAATAATAGGAGTAGTAACAATCGCAAAAATAGTAATAGCAACAATAAAAACAGTACAAAAATAATAGTAATGATTGGCTTTCAGCAGCTCAAGGTAAGGACCCACACAAAATAAGTTGAGCTGCAACCATGATAAACAGACCCGTGTTGTACGTAGAGGCGTGTTTTCTTCTAGAAACATTTGTTTTGAAAAATCTAGCTCTCAATCCCAGATCTTGGTCGGGGCTTCCTGTAACCTCGATTACCTACAGCGTGATAGTAACTACCCCTGAATCAGTAGGCAAACCCTAAACCCTAAACCCGAAACCCTATACCCTAAACCCTAAGGAAGCCAAGCGGCAAACACTTCAGCAGGTTTGATATAACATAGAGTGGTGGGGCGTAGCAGGGACTAAGGGAACGTGTTCTATAGGGATTATATTCCTCTTTGCCTACTAACCCTAGACCCGAAAAGCCAAACCCTGAACCATATATATATATATATATTACAGATACATATCTATACATAGACATCTACATATGTACAAATATAAAGATATCCCCTTCTGCCGTGCTAAGCACCAGCAAGTAGAAGACTGGTCAAGACGTCTGCCACACTGCAGTGCTGCAGTCCTGTCAGACCTACATTGCAGATCTTCCGGAGGAACGCTTAAGGCTTTCCATAGGAGCCATAGCCTAATTACCTAGTTTCTCCGTTATAACCCCTAAGATAATCCCCCATATAATCCCCGATAAAAAACCCCTTTAGACTATAGCCCATATAGGGGTTTATAGGGGTCCTTTTAGGGACCCCAGAGGTATGTGGTTCTTACAGGAGAATTACAAGGTATGCAAAAATTTGGGTAGCTGAAGCTTTTTTTCACGCAAGCAACGCTTTTGTTCCCTACAAAATCTGCATGTCTCGATCCTGGAAAGTTGAGGGTTTTCGGATTCCATTCCAACATGTACCTTCCCCTGGGATACGTCGTGAGAGGGTAAGAAAACTGCGACGCCTGGCGCGAGACGCCGGGATATTCAACAGCAACGCCGCTGCCACCGGCCTGAGCAAAGGCCCTAAACCCTATACCCCAAAGGGCTTAAAACCCTAAACCCCAAAGGGCTTCAACCTGAACCCTAAACTCCAAAAACTTAAACCCTAAAACCCTAAACCCCAAAGGGCTTAAACCCTACACCCCAAAGGGCTTAAACCCTGAAACCCTAAACCCCAAAGGGCTTAAACCCTAAACCCTAAACTCCAAAAGGCTAAAACTCTAAGCTTAGTGATGCTTCCGGGGAGCTCTTTCGGATGGGACAGTGACTTGGAATACGGACTCATGGGCCGATGATTTTTCAGCAGGCCAATATCCTGTATATCCCCTATGTTCCCCCCTATTTCACCCTCATATAACAGATACCACCCATATAACCCCCACTCACCCCATATATAACATTCTGTAACGTGTTGACGGCTTGGGCTGGGGTGTCAACTTTAGGGACTCAGAGATGTGGGTGGTTGTCAAAATTCTGGTCCCTTTTTGGGTCTCCATTATTGTACGGCACCTAATATTTAGGGTACCCAAAAGGGACCATAATTTTGACAACCACCCATGTACAACGCCTTGTCTCTGAAGTTCTTAAAGGGTATTCTGTGCGGGCGGGACGGGATTTCTGAGAGCCAATTGTGGATATTGTTGGATTTTGGCAGGCGCAGGTGTTCAACTTGAGAGGTGTTAGGTTTCGGGCTGGCTTTTTGAAGGCTAGTATACGCACCACTTGAACTTTTGATGTTCTTCAGGGACGCTTTCTCGAGACTGTTCAGCATCTGGTTTGGGATAGGCCCAACGCACGGTCTGTGGTAGCGCTACAGTAGTTCCGCATGAGCCTAGCTAACATCTTCCTGATGTTGTGCTCTCGGTCTCTTTGTCAGCGCGAAGACACTGTATATACTCAGAATGGCCGCCATTTGCTTGAACTACATCTGGAAGAATGTTTTAGAGCGGACCAATGCAAGCTTTGAGATGGCATCTCCAGGATCAGGATATGCAGGGAAAAGGAATCTAGGATAGATGAAGTATAGGGTGTCGGGTTTAGGGTTCGAGGCGCTACGACAAGGAAGGGGCGATAGAAGCACGGAAGAATATATTGGGGTAAAGAAAAAGGAAGCTACTATGTATAGGGTTTATGGAAGCTGCGTTTTAGGATTGAAGCTTATGGAAGCTTTTATTTGCGGTTTAGGATTCAGGTTTGAAACTTTGTCCTCCAGGTCAACTAATCGCCTCCTCCACTCATCGTCACCCCACACTGCTGATAAGACATCCTCCCCATAGTGTACAATGGTACTATATTTGGTGGTCTTGTTGTTCAGAGGTGGGCGGGGGGCTTCTCATTAGGGGTCATTGCTTAACACCACGAACTCTGCATCCTAAACATTGGCCGACTTAGGGACTTAGGCTTTAGGGCCCTGGACCCTGCGCCCTGATAAGGCATGGAGACAAGGTGCAAGAGAGCATCGCGCGCTGTGCCTCGAATTGAAGAATATTGAAGATGGATAGATACGTGTCCTAAAGCTCATAAAAATGGGGGTGTATTGGGTTTATAATGGGATAATGGAAAATAAAATGGAAACTACTATTTAGGGTTTAGGGTTATCATGGGATAATGGAAAGACATCGGGGCTTCGGGAGCGTTAAAACGTGTGAGACTAGGCAACCGTGCTGGCTGTCAATGAGATCCAGCCAAGCAAAGTGCATCGATCGGACAAAGAGGTAGTGTAGGAACCTGAGTACTTGAGGAACATTTTCTGTAGTCATATGAGGCTCAGAAAAAGCAATACCGTTTAATACCGTTCGTAACGTGGGCACATGACGTATAGGGGAACATGCAACTCACACACAAACTCACTCGAATCTTCAAGAATCCCTTAAAACCTACATCCTACCACAAAGTTTTCTTGCAGACAGGACGAAGATGCAGGGAAATCGTGAGCAGAAAGCACACCAAGCCCCTCGTACGAGCCCTGCAACCTTACATCCCCAAGCCCTAAACCTGAAACCCCAGACCCTAAACCTTAAACCTAAACCCCAAGCCCTAAACTCGAAAGCCCCTCGGCTTGTTTGGCTCTACTACACGGGCCTAAATAATTACCAATATCATTTTGAGGGCAAAATTTGAGGTACCATATACTATACTTATACAAGGAAGATGGAACCATACTATTGGTAAATTATTTAGGCCCCTATATCATACAGCTCAAGACTTGGAATTTTGAGCCCTGAAGCTGGAGAATCAGGAGGGTTCAACAGTTGGGTACTGCCCCCACCCAGTAACAGTCTATACTAGGGGTCATACTAAGGGCTATATATAAGTATATTATAAACATTATCCAACTGTTACTGAGTGGGGGCAGTACCCAAGGCTTAGGGTTTGGGGCCCTGATTGGCTGATGGTGAGCTTTCTCACAACAGGGGGGCAGGGGCCTCAGAGGGTCCAGCTCTGCAAATATGGACTTAAGGCCCAACCCCAAATCAAGCACTCCATGCCCAACACCCCAAACCCCTAAAACCTAAGCCCTAAACCCTAGACCAAAGGCCAAAGGTCTCAACTCTAGACCCCTAAACCCTAGACATCCCTAGACCCTAATACATTGGCAGGCCTTGCACGTAAACGGCATCTCCGCGTACAGTCACGTACACCCCACCTGGCGCGGCAACGTGGCTTGCTAGTTTAGGGTTTACGGTCTAGGGCTTATAGGGCTTAGGGTTTAGGGCTTAGGGGTTTAGGGCGCATGGTTTAGGGATTTAGGGGTTCAGGGCTTAGGGGATTTGTGGGGAAGGAAATGGCAACTAATGTGGAATTGGGGGTCTAGGGCTTGAATGAAAGAGCGGAAAAGACGTGAGGACACTATCGGGTTTGATTTTGGCTTGGGGCTAAGAATGAAGGAATGAGCGAGAAATTGTCATGTTCATGGGATTTTGGGCTTTACCATTTGGAGAAAGGGGAAGTGGAAACAACTATGTGTGTATATATATGTATATGTATAACCCTAAACCCTAAAGCACTATTGGGGAGCCTTTAGGGGCCTTTATAGGGATGTATTCCACCACTACCTACATAAACTCAGAGCTTCGGGGGGTCTTTGCATTTCAGAGATTATGCCTTGTAGGTTGAGGGGTTGGGCTTCAAGGGTTTAGGGATTTGAGCTGGGAGTTTTAGGGTTTCAGGTTTGAGGCCTTGGGGGCATTGGTTATAGGGATTTGCGATTTTAGGGGTTTAGGGTTTTGCGATCTAGCCTGCCACGGGCTGTCAGATTGACCCCAAGTCAATGGCATAATCTAATGGGTGGCTTTTGCGACAAGATATGAGCTACTGTCTAAACTCCTAGTATCCCCCTTAATAACCCCTATAGTAGTCCCCTATATTACCCCTGATATAATCCCCCTTTAAGGAGTTAAGGAGTTTAGACTATAGCTCATATGCTCTGACGGTATTTGCCAGAAGGAATTGGCCATGCCAGGCTTACGCCTCGTAATTTCCGCCAAGCAATAGGCCCGAAAACATGATAGCCTGAACCCTCAGCCCTAAACCCTGAAACCCAGACAATCCCTAAACGCCAAGCTGCAAACCCAAAAGCCCCAGACCCCAAACCCTAAGCCCCAGCCGTCAGCCACAGCCCTATAGCATGAGGTGTGAGCGCCACACCTCGCGTCAGCGTCCGCGGTCGCCACCTCGGGCGCTGGCCTGCAGTTAGCTGGGAAGACACACGTTCTGGGTGCATGACCGCTATATATATATATATACATATATACAAATATGTTTCACACATATATCCTACAATCCCCACATAAACCCTATATAACGCCTATATAACCCCTATGTAATCCCCATAATCCCTGTAGTTTCCATTTTCTTTTCCATTATCCCAAGACTACGTTTTCGGCTTCAGGGTCTAGGGTTTAGGACAGTGGGGATGATTCGATTCTGAGGATTAGGATTTGCTGCCTTGAGGCTGGATGCTTAGAGTTTAAGGGCCTACAGACAAGGTCCCTTCTGCGGGTAGATAGCCCGGGGGCCCAATATAGGTTAATTAAGGAATAGACCCTAAATCATCTCAAGGATCCTAATACAACTTGAGGTATATTCCTTGATTAGGCTATATTGGGCCCTCTTGGTACAAGGTGAGGGGATGAAGCGGGCTTGGCTCGAGCGGTTGTCCAGGGTTTGTATAAGCTGCACTCTTGGCGAGATATTCGAGGAGCCTGACAATGGGAGGACCTTCACTGGCAAAAGGCCGACATTGGGTTCAGCATCATTGGCTTCGCAGACAGGAATTGCAGGCAGGCATGGCTCGGGGCTCTCTATGGACATATTCCAGCCATGTAGGGTCTGCTGACTAGGAGAGAGTCACAGAAAGGAAGATGTGGAAAGTATCAGAGACGGCTGTCTACTCTACTCGCAACAGAGGCAAAGGCTGCCTACTTGCGCTACCGCCGAACGGCAGCCCTCCTCGATGCAGCCTTAACTAACTCTAATCCTGACCTCCCAAAATCAAACCCTGGAACCCCCAACCCATACATCCTAAGGCCCCTAAATACGTAACCCCCCCTCAATTTAGGGTTTACGGCTTAGGGTTTAGAGCACAAAACACGCCAGCACAACGCTAAGCCTCTCAAACGACATCTCACAAACCCAGTACCCTGATCGAAGCCCTAAACCCTAGACCCTAAACAACAAGCTTAGCAGTGATGAGCCACACCAATCTAGGGTTTAGGGATTAGGGGTTTAGGGATTGGGTATTAGGGTTTAGAGTTTTAGGGTAATAAGGCCCTTAGTTCGTGCGAGCCCATGCACGAAGGGGCCCATGACCTGAACTTTAAACTAGGAAAGGATCCTCTACTGTAAGTTTAGTCCCTATAGGTTTAGGGTTTAGGAAGCTGTGATATCATAGCTCCCTTTATCTTTTCCATTCCTTCACCCCTTCCCCGCTTACCACAGGTTAGGTAGATATAAGCTCTATATCAATCTCAGTCTCCGCTGTCTTGTCCACTCTGCTCTCCATTATCCCTAGACCTCAAACACCCCAAACCGTGATCCCTATGTAGCTCTAAAGTGTGGCAAAGGGCCATGTCATGTGCCCTCCGCTAACCCCTAACCCCCAAAACCTAGGTTCTAAACCCTAAATCCGCCTATTTAAACCCCAAACCCTCAATCCTAAACCCTAAATTCAAAACACTAAATCCTAACCCCCCAATTCTAAACCCTACAGTCTAAACCCTACACCCTCAACCCTCAATCCTACATCCTAAACCTTAAAAACCCTAAATCCTGAATCCTAAACCCTAAATTCTAAACACAAAATCCTGAACCCTAAATCCTAAACCCTAAATCCTAAACCCTAAAAACCCTAAATCCTAAACCAGTCTCCTGGATGCCTTGGACCTCTGAGATCGAGTCTGCCAGCCAGGTGCGACCCTCCTCGGCGCATCTGAGACTGCTTGAATGGTTTGGGTTTTTAGGTTTTGAGGGTTTTAAGGTTTTAGGAGTTTAGGGGTTAGGGTTGTAGGTTTTCAGGGTTTAGAACCTCAGGGTTGTAGGATTTAGGGTTTTGGGGCGTTAGGTTGGGTGGTGTTGTAAGGTTTGAGGTTTGTGTCTGTAGATTCTTATCGGACCTTTTCGAAACCGCAGATGGAAAACCCATACCGGTAAGGTCAGGAAGCACTTCACACGCGAGCCAGCTACCAAGTGCCACTCTCCACACCCTGCCTTACCACCGGTGCAGGTAGCAGGCAACATGGGTTGTAGGGGCTTAGGCTTCTAGGGTTTTAGCGGTTCAGGTTTCTAGCGTTTAGGGTTTGAGGGTCTAGGGTTTAGGGCTTGCAGCCCCGATTTGAGAAATTCTGAGCTGCCCAAAGAATCAGATCCGTCCCACAGGGACCCCAAAACTAGACTCATCGGCTTGGCAAATCCCAGCGGGGGATGATTTCTGATTGAAGGCGTGGCATTGAGGAAGCAGCAGATCGCGAGATTGATCGGAACGTTACTGGACTGTACACGGAACCCAAAGTACCAGGCGTATATTTGATGTTCCCAAACCACCACATTTTGCAGGCTAGGGGGTCCTGACCTAGGAAACAACCGTTTCATATCCTTGAACCCTGATCCCCAAACCCCTAAACGCTACATTCAGAGCCACTAGCCCATAGTCTAGTTTCCCTCCCACGTTTCTACCACTTTGGGTCAGACTAGCCCATTCTTTTGTGTATCGCGCCTTTCCAATTGAAGTCCTACATGTCAAGCTCCAATATCTTAACACTAGTGCCTAGATTTCAGAATTTAAATCCTTCAGCCTAATCCCTAAACTCTAATCCCCAAAACTTGCATATAAACCCTAAGAACTAATCCCCAACTCCTAATTACAAACCTCGAAACTAAACCTTAAACACTGAACCCTAAACCCTAAACCCTGAACCTTAAAGCCCAAACCCTAAAGCTGCCCAGCGTCGCTCGCCAACTCCGCGGCTGAGATGGGCTCAGCACGTTTTACGTGGTCGATGCGCAGAGTAGGCCAATCGTGGAACCTCTTCAGCTTAGGGCTTAGGGTTTGATTTTTTTTGTTTGTCGCGCCTTTAGGGTTTGGGGTTTAGGGTTTGGGGTTCAGGGCTTAAGGTTTAGGGTTTGGGGCTTGGGTTTTGGGGTTAGTAAGTACTGTTCAGGGTGCACCGCTGTGTGTAACCCCAGCATGTTATTTTCCCTTAGCGTTCCCCTTTCGGATGTTGATCGTAGTTGAAGGGTTCCAAAGGATGAGCCCCTGATCTGGGTTTAGGGTTTAAGGTTTGAATACATCCTGGAAGTATACAATCCCTATACTTGTGGTCCTTTTCCCCAGCCAACAGGACCTATAGCAACTTCTGTAATAGTAATAGTCACAATAGTAAAATTGTAATGACAGTAATAATGTGTTTATAATGTTGTTAATCGTAATCATAGTAACCATAGGAATAATAATCGTAATGGTAGACAAACAGTAGTACTAACAGTACTAGTACTAATAATTCATAACAATGATAACAGCTAGGAATCCCAGGACTCTCAGGGCCAGAATACTTTTTTGAGACTGTATATTGGCAAACGAAAAAACAACAAACTCCAGGCAAAACTCCTTCCGTAACTCGCACAGAACTCTTGACTTGAAGAATCTACAATTTCTTGGCGGCTTCTTAACCTCCACTGAAGGTTGAAATTCCAGCTCCCTCGATTTGAAATGGAGGAACCAAGAAAAGCTATCACGTGGTAACGCTGTAATAAAGTCTCGCCTAATTAGGTTTCTTGTTGGACAAGGAACCAGGAGACGACGCGCGCAATGTTCGCGTCCTCGTCTTCTTCGTTTTTTTCCTCCCAGCTGCCTCAGTGGCCAAGGTTGAGGAGGCCCTCCAAACTAGACAAGGTGCTAAGGGTTTAGGGTTGTAGTGTTTAGGGATACAGCCAAAACTGCTAAATCCTAAATACACCCTAGACCCTGCAGTTGATGGAGGAATCTTGCACCACTTAGGCTCCCCAACATGCTGTAACTCGAGGGGTATCATGTACAAAGGGTGGTGCAAGATTTAGGGTTTAGGGTTCAGGGACCAACTCTATTTGACGTGTAAATGGATGACGCTCCCTGTGGAAATGACCATCATGCCCTTAAAGAAGCTCAGGCAAGCCCAGGAGAAAGTTGGGAAAAGTTAGTGTCTCTTGGATCAAGGAAGACCTGCGAGAAGTCCATTACCCGGGCCCCATAGCAGGAGACTGCACAGGACTCTGAGGAGCCTTGCAAGAGCTTTAGGGAGGTCTTACGAGGTCTGTAGTTGATTATTATGGGTCATGCTCATACGAGACCCCTTCAGAATGAATATAGTCCCCCTGAAATAGATAGAATATGGGGTATATGAGGATCGTATTCTAGTATACCCAAAGCCATGTTCTATCTACTTAAGGGAGACTATAGGGTTCATGGGACCTAACCCCTATGACTGGGCCTACCACCTTGCCACTTAGTCCCCCAAATTGCCCTAAACCGTCAGGCACTTACATAGGTTACCGAAGGTGCAAGCAAAGCTTAGAATGGGGAGTTAAGAGGTTATGAGCTACTTCTAACTTGTGTTGGCAAACCTACGAACCCCTCAAAGTTTTTTTTAAGCCAGGGGACTCTTTGAGGGTCTAGGGTTTGGGGCTTAGAGTTTCGGGTTTGGGGTGTAGGGTTTAGGATTTAGGGTGTAGCGTTTGGGGTTTAGGGTTTAGGGTTTAGGATTTAATCCTGAACCTCTGGCAAGTCCCAGTTGCATGCGTTTCGCCACGCAGACGTTTGCACCATGGCCGCCTGTCTGTGTGCCATACTCTAAACTCCGTTTAGGGTTTAGGGTTGAAGGGGGAAATGTGAGGGTTCTATGAGGTTAAGGGTTTAGGGCTTATAGGGTTATATAGGGGATTATATAAAGGACTCCTGAAGGGTTATAAAGGGGATACTCGGAATTTAGGCTATGGCTCATGTGTGTGTGTTAAGGGATTAGGGTCGCGCTGAAGGTGACCTCCCCAATACACATATAAATGCACAAGATAGTTTTAAATAGGAACAATGACGATTGCAGCCTCTAACTTCAACTTATGAGCATGTCAGGCTAACATTGCGTTTGTTGGGAAGGTGTAGCTACAGCGAGAACCTTCCATTACCTGCCCAAATTAAAAGCGAGTTGGTAAATTAGCGGTTGGGGCTCAAAGGAATTCCACAAAATACGTGGCGTCTTTGCAGGAAGAAACGACAGGAGCTTCAGTGGGTGTTTACTCCGTTTTCAGAGGCAAGTATGATCTCTTGCGTTTTGGATGCCCAGTTTAAACGGTAGCACACGCCAGCAATTGTTAGCAGTGCTTTCCAGGATGTTGACATTTTCTTGGAGTTTCGGGAGGGCATAAATAAGTATCAGAATTTTGAATGTATCTCTATGCCCATCCGTCTATCTACCTACCTAGTTGGCCATGTACATACATGAAGATTCAAATCGACATGCTCGTCTGGGAAATGACCTGCCTATCGCGAGCCCGTGGTGGATGCAGGGGGCTTGAAAATCTGGGTTGCTGTTAAGGGACTTAAATTAAGTTACTATATTGGGGAAACCCTATTATTTGCTATATATACCCATTATGGTAACTTAATTTAAGTTCCTTAACAGTAACCCAGAAATTTGCAGTTGCAAGGTTAGGAACAGTAGTTTCCATGAGGTAGGGAGAGGAGACCCAAACGTACCTCAAAAAAGGGACCCCCCCAATTTCTTCTGGAAACCCCTGCATGGTGGAGTGTACAACAGCTTTAGTCTGCATGGTGTAGAGTTCGGGGACCGAGACTTTCACAGGGTGTCCAAACTACTTACAAGTCATTGCTGCGTCCACGGTACTAATAATGCACCCCCAAGAACTAGGGTACCCCAAAATGAACAGGACTTCCACAACATCCGCACCATACCGTTTGGGCTGAGCGACGGAGCCACTTCACGGAATCGACTCTGGACGAAGATATATGAGCGATAGTCTAAAACAATTATAGTATCCCCTTTAGTAAGCCCCAGCGTAGTTCCCGTTCTATTCCCTTAATACGCCCCCTTTACTTTAAGGAGTTCAGTTCAGAACTCATACATTGCCCGTACAGGCCGGTGTAGTGGTAGACATACTCACACCCTCTTCAGCACCAGCAAGTCGACGAAGAGGAGATAAACCTAAACGCTTCCTACAAAGAAAACACGTGGGTGGTTGTCCAAATTATGGTCCCTTTTTGGATACCCTAAATATTAGGTGCCGCATTATAATCGGGATCCAAAAAGGGACCACAATTTTGACAACCACCCACGTGTTCCTTTGAGGTAGCCCCAGATGTGGGAGGTATGTACTACTGTAGCTCGCTCTGGGGGAGACTCGTGAGCAAGCATGCCTTGCAGGAGCGTGTCAACTCCTCTCTCGGAGATGAACCCATCACCCTCCCAAAAATGCACACGAGTAGTGTTTTTTTGGTGGTTGAACCTAGCAAGATTATATTCCTTATATACAATACTATACCCCAAAAGGAGGAGAGAATCTTACTCTATATTGGGTACCATAGTACCCCCAAATTAAATACTACTCACATGGAAGCCCAACAGGTCCCCTACAAAAAGCTAGTGATGACAGCATACCCCTATACATCCCGATATACCCCTAAAGTTCCCTATATCCCCCCTTGTATGAGACCGTAAACCCTAAACCTACAACGAGGTTCCCCAGTAACCCCTCAATAAAAAGGGTACCCTTTCTTTCAATATTCAGCCTTCATAAGGAAACCTCCCAATACAAAGGGAAAAAGGGTACTGCTGGGGTACCTAGACAGAGAAAATATCCACCTGGTGACTCGCCGGAGGGAGGGCTGCAGTTGGTGTCAGGCATGGGATCTCCACATAGGGGCTTAGGGTTTAGGGTTTAGGGTTTAGAATTTAGGGTTTAGGGTTTGAAGTTTGAAGGTTCAGGGTTTAGGGGTTTAGGGTCTAGTGTTTATGGATGATGTTTTGAACTACAAAAAGGAGTATCATGCTTGGCTAAAAGGGGAATAATGAATAATCCTCCGGGATTTCCAGAACGGCCCTTAGGCTCAAATTGCTCTCAAATCCGCGTTAAAGGCCTAGGGCTTGACTCCACTTACTTGGTAAGTTGTCAAAATTGTGGTATTTTTTGGGGTCCCTAATATAATGCGGCCCAAATATGGAGGGTGCCCCGAACTGCCAAATTCCTCCGAGCACGTGTCCTTACAAATTACCTTGGGAAAATGGGTGCTATCCACCTTTTCCATGCGCCTGGAGCAAGCCAATGCGAGCGGCGTGGTGAAGGTCCAGGGTCAAGTGCTTAGGGTCTAGGATTCAGGGTTTCAAGGCTCAGGATTCAGGGTTTGGGGGTCAAAGTCCAAGAGTCCAGGGCTCAAAGTTCAGGATTTGGAGTTTAGTACTGGTTCTTAGTAGGAAATAAGGGAATATACCCCTATACAACCCCTACATCATACTACCTTATTCCCTACTAAGAACCAATAAGTTTAGGTCGCTTGCAGGACCAGAGGCCGCAGATGGCTGCAGCTAAGGGGATATTTTGCCACAGGCCGAAGCCACTGGCTACTTGGCAAGTGTTGGGTTATTCCCCCCTAGTAGATAGAATATGGGGTATATGGGGACCTTATTCTGATATTGTGCGACTCCATATTGCATCTACTTAAGTGGGACTACAGTTCTGCTGACAAATTCTGTTCCCTGAAATATTAGTGTAGGTGTCAAGGCAAGATTCCATCCTCTGGACGACAATCACAAGGAATCGAAATCTGCCATGATGACCTCACAGTAGCTCCCAAAGCAGTACTTGACAAGACCCTCTGATAGCGCAGTTGCAGAGACACGGATGCCCGAATCCCCGGCTCTTCAGCACGTCTCCCAACGAGAGAACAAAGAAGGCCACAAAGATGTTGATCAACATATCCGGGGGTTTTCCAAAAAGCGGTCACCTTCATATACCCCAATATAGTACAATTCTAGCTATGGGAACACCCAACAGTGGGACCCTGTCTTCCTGAAAGTCCAATCTCATCAGCATTTGCGCTCAGCTTTTTGCCCCAGCACGAGAGCTAGAGATGTCGCTGGCATTTTCCTGCACTAGTGAATAGAAAAAATATACTAATAGTAGTATAACAATAGCAATAATTCAATAATCTACAATAATGGTAATGACAATCTACCACATTAGTCATAATAATACTGAAATAACTTCTTAGTAGTAGTAGTAGTAGTAGTAAGAGGAGGAGGAGGAGGAGGAGCAGTAGTAGTGCATACTCGAGCTCAACAAGGATGGTGCAACACTAGCGAAGTCTGCGCTACTGTTGAGGAACTTAACATGATCTAACATAAGATAGATATGGGGGGTTTTCAAAAATTGGGGGAACCTTATTTGGGGGTCCCTATAGTAAGGACTGTAATATTTTGGGGTCTATATGGGGGTCAAAGTAATTTTGGGAAGCTACCATATGTATTTCTTGTAATGTCACAGTCCCTAAGCCCTAAACGCTAAACCCAATGCTACATGGTACCGCTGCTTTACTATGACGACTCAAGTTTGGATTCATGAGCAGCAACCCAACAGTTCCAGTCTTTTGCGCATTATGAATAGATACAGATCTCCTGGGTGAGAAGAGGTCAGAACTACACCCCAAACTCTGAACCCAAACTCCAAACGTCCAGCAGGACAAAGCCTAGACGCCTAAACCCTGAACCGCCTTCCGAACAATCTTGCTGGTGGCTAGTGCAAAGGTTGCATGGATCCCTCCAGTAGTCCCTATACAACACATGTAGCCCCAAATCCTCAACCCTGAACCCTAGAATATAGTAATAGCTAGGGTTTGGGTATACGTTGATGGCTTCGGTTCCCCCAGATTCGTCTGTTCTGCACTAACTCTGAACCTGAACCTTGATAGTAAACAATGTGCTGAGAAGTCTGGCTTAGGGTTCTGGGGTCGAGGGATATGGGGGATTCCCAAAATTATGGGTACCTTTTTGGGGGTCCCTATAATAAGGATTATAGTATTTTGGGGTTTATATTGGGGTCCCCCTATTTAGGGTTGAGGGATATGTGGTGTAGGATTTTGGATAACAGTTCAGGGCGTCGGTTGTTGCAGATTTGTCTTGGTGTATTTTGATAGTCACAGAAGATTATGCTACATGGCAGGCCTACCTTTGCATTCCTTGTAACAACGACAGTCAGGAACCCGGCGCATGGACCCTAAACCCTAAACTCTAGACCTTTCTTATCATCAACTTCAAACCGCCAACTTGCAAATACAAACCACGCTGCCCTCTGTTTTAAAGCCCCGAAGGCCCTGGTAACCGTCATGAGATTACTTTCATGCTTCTTGCAGCACCATCCGGTGAGTGGACTTCAGGGCACACGGCCCCCCGGCGCAGTTTAAAGTGAGGTCATGCAGTCAGTCAGTCAGTCAGTCAGATATCCAACCCTGAATACAAACCAAGACTATTTCCCCATAGTCCTTATATAAATCCTAAACTCTAAAACCTAAACCAT